>JARQOC010000002.1:512237481-512305861 GCA_033576535.1 Allobates femoralis
TAATTAATTGTTCACATTTATAATACACAGTGATAACTTTAAAAAAAAACAGTATTTAGCACAAACTATAATAAGTCTAAAAGACACAAATATACACAGTATATATGCAAGGACATTCCACAAGGATCAGCAGACTCCATTAACATGAGGTACAGGCCAACAAAATAATGGTGCCAAGTCCATTAAGGGCACAGTTCATTAAGGGTACAGTCCATTAAGGGCTTTGAGGTGTAGCCCGAAGGCTGCAGTCTCACTAATCCAGCAGGGGGAAATGCAACTGTCGTTAAACTTGGAAAGGGGAACAAAATTAACAAAAAACAGGCCTCGCACTTCTGAGAACTCAAAACAGTCCTTATCTTGCCAACAAAGCAACTCCAGGACGGGTCGGCAAGCCAACAATAAGCATTTTTTAGGGAAGTCCTCTTTAATTAGACTAAAAGCTCTCTAGCATCTTTCTCATCACTTATCAGGCTGGACATAGCTGTTATACACGGTAGTTTGCTGCCGGGCGGTCTAGGGAGGTCACAGGTGTTACTCCTCCAGGGGCATTGTCTCCCACCATCTGCCACCTTGCACACTCCATCATGACCATTTATGGAGAAGAGGACAGAAGAATTAGGTGAAGGCCAATCCCTCTAGGAAGCATGGGAGGAACTTGTACAATCCTGACAGGCCCTTCAGGATCTCTGTCCCCTGTGAGTTTCCCTGCTGCTGGCTGGCTAACAAGATCATCCCTGACCTCCAGCTGATGCAGCATCATCTCCATGTCGGCCTTCTTCTGTCAGTTTTGGAATTTGTCCGTGGTGGTGACTTGACTTACACTGGCCCCAAGCCATCCCTTGCTGCTCTTCACCTTCAAGAAGGTGACCACCTCCCCAACATACAGGCTGCGGTGTCATGAAGGTAGATGGTCATGCCACAGAGTGGACCGATTTACACAGCACTTTGCACCAGTTCTATCTTTGGCTAGGTACCTAAACCCTTCTTCTGAAAGAATGTTACTACCTAGCCTGGGCTACATTCTTCATCAAAGGCATTAGTCTTAGGCCCCTGCAACCACTCTCTGGTGATGGCATCAGAAATCCGAATTTGTTCCAGAAATGAGATGGGACAGGGTGATTCAAGCCCATTAGGATAATTACTGAGAGGAGGTAGGGGTCCCCACAGTCAAAGGCTTCTGGCAGGGGTGCTACATAAGGCAGGAAAACAGGGGCTTCTGCTAATGCTACCTCCTCCTTCTCTTCTCCTCATGTATTTGCCAATCCACTGGCTGCAGGTGTAATAAAGCCAGGCATGCTGCAAGATCCTGACTCTGACCTGTGCTGGTCCCAGCTGCCATATAGAGTAGCTGACCTCCTGACTCTGAGCGGTGTTCCAGTGGGACTTCTTGTTTAGGCATTTGAGGAGTAGCACTGGAATCTGAGCTCACTGCAAATCAAACCCAATGTAGGTAGCGTGGTCGTACTCCAGCTCACATATGGAGATGAAGTAATCTCCTCTGTGGGCTGCTCCAGTTCTGGTGGTAAAGCACCCTCAGCCCCTTGGATGTTGAGGAAGATCACATCCTCCAGAACAGGCATGTCTTAGGATGGATTCATCACATCTCCAAACTCTGGACTTCAGGCACATGATAGCAGTATAGCTGCGTTGTAAGGCAAACCCAAGATGTCATTGGCTCTGTGGTGAAGCATCTTACCTTTTCCTACGGGCCCACCTCTTCCAGTGCCAGGATTCAACCGCATATAGGATATTATTGTTTGCCCAGTGTTGTTGCCTAGCTCTTCATTAACCCCTCCATGGGGTGGGCTGAAGAAGGCACCTGACTTACAAATCCCATTCCCCATGCCACAGGTAAACACCTAAACTTGTGGTTGAGGGCAGTGAGTATTGAAGCCTGAAATATTTGGTGGACAAATAAGAAAAATAAAATAGTTTATTTTCAGCTCACCACCAATTCATCTTGAATGTTGAATAAGGCTAGTGGGCAGCAATACATGGACAGGTCCAAGATGAATGAAACATATGACACACAATCTGTACTCTAAACATATGTAAGGAAAGGAAATAAATGGAATTACACATTTTCAAGAGACAATATTCAAAGTATGGGGTTTCATGACTGTGAACAGACCTATAAGATCATTGGAATGTAGTGTAGGATAACTTAGGGACCTAATGGCAGACGGGAGCACAGACAGTGTGAAACCAATTTAAAGGTGAACAAGTCTATATTTAACGCACGTGACAGTTAAAGAACTTGAGATGCAACAAGTGACCAAGTTCATCATATAGCAACAAACAGAAAAGTCTATTTAGAAGCAAATCTAATCGGAAACAGTCTAAGAGTTTGATAACTCCCAGTTAGGCCTGGTAAGGTAGTCACTAACACAAGTCCTGAACTTGAAACTGCTCAGTATAATTTAAGTAAAGTCCAGCAATGTCCTGCAAAGTCCAGAGAAACCATAACTGCACAAAACTAACAGGGAAGCTGCAAATCTTCCAGGCACACTGGCTTACATATCACAGGGCAGGCTAAAGCAGAGTCTGAAAAACATGGCACAGGAGCAGGTTTGCAGGAAAAGCACTGAGCAGGTGTGGAAGCTGGAGGATGTCTGCGGGCACAGGAAAAGCCATAGTGGAATACCAGAGGAGGTTTACTTGAGGATCACATGAAGCAGGGAGCCAGGGATTCAACTGAATACTCGAGCACAGGTGGACAGTAGGCAGAGGTTTCTAAAAGCAGAGGGGAGGATCACATGATTAGGAGTGAAGCAGCGGACACCATTTTGTATAGGGACAAAATGCACAGAATATCAATTTAGATCCAAAGTCCTAAGAACCATACATATTAAGCATATAATGGACATATGCTGTTTTTATCTGAATTGCCAGAAGATAAGTATAGAAGAGATGGCCTCGTACACTGCAGACTATCTGCAATAATAAAGGTTTGCTCCCCCAAAAAAATAATGAAATAAAAAGTATATAAAAAAAAATCTCTCTTAAATGGATGTTTAAAGGACATTGTAAGGTTCCTGGAATTCACAGCTGCTGTCACATCTGGCACTGTTCAAAAAATGTACACCCTGCCGGTGTCTCAACACCTGCACACTCAATTAAGCTTAAAAAATGATTTTAAAGCTCCATAGACCCGATGGTTGGGAGCACTCCTAACCATGAGGTTAGGTGTTATTCCCAGCGAGCAGATCTTCTGGCAAGCATTTTGGCCCCAAAGTTTTAGGGAAAGTTTTGGGGCCAATTTAAAATGTCAACATTTTTCCTAAACAAAGCTGTGTTCACCGATTATTTGGTAGATGATTGGGGTTTCCAATCACAAACTGAATCTGCATGTTCATACCGAATTTGAAATTGGCGAACATGTACAGGGAAAGTTCGCTGATCTCTATAATTATTTGGATGTTTTTGGTTGTCATTATGATTTAAAAATAAAAAACACAGTAGTTTGACAATGAATGGCTTCACCCAACCACTAACCATAAGTGGAAAAAAGGTTTTTGTGGTATCATCTACATTATCTGAAAAAAGGCCAAGAAAGCAAAAAGTCTGCCGATATATGTAAGCTTTTGAGCACAACTGTAAATGTAAAATATCCTTAATTGAGATGTTGTCTAAATGGTGAGCCAAATATGAAATTCCATAATGTGGAGCAAAGCAGTGAAGTGAATTATTTACAAGTCTACATTTTGTTATATGTGGATATTTATATTTCTCAGTTCATGAGCTACTGTTAATGGAAGCATAGACTTGCTCCAATCTTTATTTGATAGGTGTCTTATGACAGTACGGATAAAAATCTGCTTAACCTCTTCCCACCTCAGCCAATTTCCGTTTTTCCATTTTTGTTTTTTCCTCCCATTCCTCCAGAACGTTTTTATTTTTCAGTTGACATAGAATGACGATATAGTGTGATAGCTTTTTTCTGAGACATGTTGTACTTGTGAATGATGCCATCCATTTTATCATGTGATGTACTGTAAAATGGGAAAAAAAATTCCAAGCATGTCAAAATAGCAAAGGACAGTGCAAAACTGCAATGTTATTTATTTATTGTCGTTAATTCACAGCATTCATTAAACACTAAAAACAACATGGAAATATTCTCAGGGTCAGTATGATTATGGCGATACCAAACATCCATAGGTTTGGTGAAAAAAAAAATCTAAAATATGTAAAAAAAAAAATTTAGCCTGTGTCACCCTTTTCCAAGAGCGTTACATTTTCAAGTTTTAGAAGATGCAGCTGTGTGAGGGCTTGTTTTTTGTACCCTGAGCTAATGTTTTTCTTGATAATATTTGGGCATAGATACAACATTTTGATCGCCTTTTATTACTTTTTTTACACTGTCGCGAAGGACGAAAATCAGCAATTCTGGCATTTTTATTCTTTGTTTGTTACGCGATTTACCGATTGGATTAATTTATTTCTAGTGATGGGCGAACCCGAACTGTAAAGTCCGGGGTCAGTACCGGACACCAAGTGTTCGGGCACAGATCCCGAACACAGACTTTCCTGGTAAGTTCGTGTTACAGTTTGAGTTTGGGTCCGGGTTCAGGGGCGGGGAGTTGTAAAAAAAAAAATAGTTATTACACAGCATTATACTTTCCGGGTTCTGCCATGTCTACTTCAGGGGCCACTCATTAACTTCCAGGATATTCACTGCAGTGGGACCCAACAACCAATCAAAGACACTGTCACAGAGAATGGGCATCTGTAACTGGCTGTTGGAGTAACCTGAAACCAGCCCATACATTCTAGCATCTACCCTGCTAGAATGTATGGGTTGATTTCAAATTACTCTAACGGCCAATCACAGAGGCCCATTCTCTGTGATGGCATCTTTGATTGGCTGTTGGGTCCCTCTGCAGTGAATATCCCAGAAGTTAATGAGTAGCCTCGGAAGTAGATTTGGCGGGATGATTGGACGGCGGGATCCAGTAAGTATAATGCTGTTTAATGACCTATCTTCTTCCTTTTACGGTCCCCCATCACATAAGTTTAAAGTCCGAGTTTGGGTTTCGGACTCAAGTTCGAGTCATGTTCGGCCAAACTTTAAAAAACGTCCGAGCAAGTCTGCCAAACTCGAACATCAGCGGGTTCGGCCATCACTATTTATTTAATTTTAATAGATCAGACTTTTATGAATGTAGTGATATAAAATATGTGTTTTTGATCAAAATTTTAATGTTACAAAAGGGAGGTGAATTGAACTTTTATTTTTTTTATTTTTAACACTGCTAAAGCTACATGTGTAAGCAGCACCTGCTTCTCCTCAGTGCTGCATAGCACTCCCTCTCTCCACTCCCTTTATTTTGTTTAAAATACCAGCTTGAATATATATGATATTTTAATAGCTTTTAAATGCATTTTTGAAGGAAATATAATGATAGAAAAAAATAGCTATTATAGAGCTTCTATTTTATTTTCTTTAGTCTTTATATTATGGCTAAAGCAATTTTATAATTTAATAAGTTTACCTTTATGGTAATATGCTTTTTTCTTTATTTTTTTTTAAATTTGTTATAAAACTTTTTTCTTTGCACTTTATTTATTAATCATCATAGATGGCTTGTACAATATGCTGAATTAAAATTGTGGTCTTTTGTGAAGTACAGTCTCTGGTTCAACTTCAGAGGAACACCAAGATGGCAGCAATAGAAGCCCTCAGCAGGCCGCCAGGTGTAATGGAAATCAATGGGAATCACACAATCTCATTGCATAGAGGCTAATAGGCAATAAACGAAATGCACATGTAGAATCAATCCACGTAAATTTTGCTGTCTGAGATTAACTGTGGCATTTAAAGTGTAAATGTCAGTTCATTGAAAAAAAACAAAACAAAAAACAATACTGCACTGGTTGTTAATGATGGGTCACATAGCAGCTAAGATAATGCTTTTTTGTGCCATATGAGTTATTTTCTCACATTTTTCTGTGCTATTTTAAAAGCTGCATTTTATGGCTGTGTGGATATGGCCAGCATCTGCTAGTGCTGTGTGTGTATTTCCACAGCTTTTGAGAGCAGGCTGATAGGGAGTTGTGTCGGGAGCCAGCAGACAAGGGGTTAACAAAGATTGTGACTGAGCTCTGTGGAGCCTGATGACAGATCAGAGAAGCTTGTGTTAAGGAAAGATGAGTTTACATGGATCCTGACATTCTGACATTGCTTAGCAACTGTGCTGTAGGCTGTGATAATCTGATACATTGACATCTCATGAGTTGCAGTCAGCAGTGTAGGTCACAACCCCTTTTCGTTATATTGTTACATGCCCTGTATTCAGAGTGAAGACGGATCTGACTCATAATAAACATACGTCTGCTTCGCACACAATGTAGTGGGGACACCTTGTGGAAGGTTTATGAATGGTCTTCAACCAGATTTTCTTATGAAGTGTATTTGAAAGTTTATTAAAATCACTTCCTCTACATTATTATTACATAAAAATTTAAATGACGGTTATGCTTTAAGTGGTTTACTATTAGCGATCAGAGGTAGTTTCGGTTGCAACTGTGAGAGACAAGTATGGGCTGTGTAACATAGTCATAAAGGATTATGAGGTTAGCATCCAGCTAGAGGTCTGTGTAATGAGGGAGTTATAGACTAATCAATTAGGTTCCTGCCATTAATTAATAATCTAAGAGACAGTTTGAGAACAAGCCCTATTAGTTAAAGAAACGTTCCACTTTATCAAAAGTTGTCACCAAATGCTTTTTATGTAAAGTAACAAACGGAGGAGATGCTCCTTGTCTATGAGTTCAGTGCTGTTTTTTTACAGTTGTGACAATTTATGTTTTCCTGTATTAGTGATATCATAATTACATCGCATTTCACTGCTGTAGCCACTGAATATGAATAGCATGAGCCACTTAGCTTAGTGATTGGCTGAAGCAATGATGAGCAATGTAGTTATGTCACTGATGTATCTAAAACAGAGAGATAGGAGGGTAAGCAGAAAGCCATCACTGGCAATTAAAGTATTAAAACCCTGCTTGGTTTGTTATTTTACATGTATAAATTTGTTAGGGTATTGTTTTTATTAAGCAGTCTTTAAGTAGTCTTCTGCCGAATTGATCTGTCAAATTCTGTATTAGTAGATGATGCAAAATATTGCATTCTTTTGTATAGTCTTGTGGTGACATTAGACTGCCTATCACTTTATATAAAACAAAGAATTATTTAGTTTTTATCTTAAACAGGTATGGACTGTATGAGGTAGCAAAGCATTGCTTGGGATGACAAACATCTTCAAGAAGTTAGTTTGTTTCACCAAAGGCAATGGAAAACAAAAATCACAATATTAAAACCACTTGGTAGTAAGATCATCAATACCTAGCCTAAACGATAGGATCTTGATGTTGAAATAGAATTTTTGGCCAACACGCAAAGTTCATGTTCTAAATATACTCAAACAAGGGTGGGTATAACTAGGAGGAACGCCTCCAGATACCGTTGTAGATGGAAACCTCAGCCTAGGTTGTCACATCTTCTTGAGTGCTATGAACCGACGCTGAGTAACCCACTTTCTAAGGTCTCTCCTGACCAATCCTCTAAAAAGATTTGTAAAAGTGCCATTTGGACCTAAATTTAGACTGGTATTAGGATTAGATAACTGAGAGCCAATACAATCCTTTGACAATGTAATAAACTTGAAAATTAGTCCTTTAACTTTTCTTTCATTTTGTTAAAATATTGTTTTACAGTATAATGATTTTACTTAGCAAATTATTTTCATTACTTTTATTGTTAATATATAATCAAAATGTAAAAAAAGAAAATAAATAACTTCATATGAGAATCAATATTATAAAGGTTAATGAACAGTTACCCTATATTTGACACAGTCTCAAGGTTAGTGACACTGGTTCTTCAAAGTGAACTTGTCATGTTCAGTTTATTCACAGTATCTTGATTGTCATCTGTGAAAATCATGTGCAATCATTGAAATACTTGATTTAAATTCCCTTGGGAAAACCACTCCTATTTCTTCTATCTCATTTAACAACTTACTAAAGTTTTTATGCTGAAAATGCAAAAGATGAATGTATTTCTTGAATGAAAGATAGGGTTAGACTAAACACCTCTACAAATCCAACTTTATACTTTTCTTTTTATATTATTACTTCATAATATCCAATGCATTTGTGAACATTTTTCAATAGATGATACTTATTTAACATTACAATTTATATGTATTAAAATAATAATAGGAAATAGCAAAGTAGTTATTTTTTATGGAGACAAAGTTAGTTAAAACATTCTGTTAGCTTTCAGAAAGCCCATTTTTTTATTCTATTTTAGTTAACACAGGGACAGTATTTAAAAGAAAAGTATCGCCTTTATTTTTTCTAATAAATAAACCTAGCTCATTGACTTCTATTGGAGAGTTTTTGTTAGGCTGAGTTCATATGTCCAGTAAGCATCTGTTAGGGCAGAGACGCACGATGAGAGACACATGCAAGATACTTACATGAGTCTCACATGACTCACCTGGCCAAGCCGTCGGCTCTCTGGAGCATGTCAGCTGCTTCTGTTTCTATGCAGCTCCACACTTCCATCCAGAGATTCCGGGGCCATTCAGAGTGAGTGATGTGAGACTCATATGAGTATCTCACATGTGTCTCGCATCGAGAGTCTTCAGCCTTAGAATGGATCCTGCAGAGATCTGTTGGAAACAAGTTGTGCAGGATCAGTTTTTCTTTTAATATTGGAGACTATGGAGAACAGATTTGTTAACAGATTGCTATTTACCTTCCATTTGTAACCGATCCTGTAAGCAAAAAATGGATCCATTACAAATGCAAGAAAAATGAATCACTAAATAGCCATCCATTAACAAATCCGTTCTCCATAGACTCCAATGTTAAAAAACTGATCCTGCAGAAATACGTTTTTTACTGGTGGACAAAAAAGTTGTGTTTGCGCAACTTTTTTTTCCAATGGATCTCTGCAGGATATGTTCTAATAGTTGCTTTCTGGACATGTGAACTCAGCCTGACATGTGTAAAGGTTATTGTGCAGGAAAAAGGAGAAGGTGAGCTATAACCCTACACTATTGTGAAGCGGGATTTATTTTTTTTTTCTATGGGAAGGACTTTTTTTTATAAATCTGCACTATATATATAATACACTGCCAATTTTGCAAGTTTTCCCACCTACAAAGAATGAGAGGTCTGCAATATTCATTGTAAATACACTTAAACCGTAAGGGACAGAATAAGAAAAAAATCAAGGAAATCACATTGTATGATTTTTACATAACCAAATACTTATTTTCATATATATAAATGAATCAAATAATTGGGATCTATTGAAAACATACCCAAAGACAATGTGCCAAAAGAAGAAAGTAAAGCATATCAAATATCAGTGATCACCAAAAATATATATTTTCTTAAACAATATTAATACCCACAGAGTCAATAATTAAAAAAAGTTAAAAACACCCAAATAGTACATACTAATCGACAATGAGATATCAGTAGCCACACAAAACCACTAGCACACAATCAGGTCAATGTAGCAATAATTATAATTATTTATAACATCACTATTGATCAAGTATATGGTACAGTAAAGAAATACACCATAGAAATACACTCTAATAGATTACAAATTTGACAATATGGGCATCTGGGCAAGAAGAACGAAAAAAGCATATACTGCATGGAAGCAATAGGGTTAAGCAACAACACATCTGAAAAGGACTTGGCTATACTAATAGATCACAGACTGAACACGAGTCAACAGTATGATACAGCAGCAAAAAAAGGCAAACACAATTCTGGGATGTATTAAGCATATAGTGTAGATAACGTGAAATAATTATCACCCTCTACTCCTGTTTGGTCAGACCTCATCTGGCATACTATGTTCAGTTCTGGACACCGCATTTTAAAAAAGACATCAACAAAATGGAGCAAGTTCAGAGAAGAGCAAACAGTATGGGGACTGGTCTGTAAACCATGTACTTTGAGGAACAGGATTTGGGAATGTTTAGCTTGCAAAAAGAAGACTGAGAGGAGACTTAATAGGTGTCAACAAATATCTCAAGAGCTGTGACACTGTAGAAGGATCAACTTTATTCTAATTTCCACAAGGAAAGACTGGAAGCAACAGGATGAAACTGAATGGAAAGAGACACAGATTAGACATTATAAATAACTTTTTGACAGTGAGGGTGATGAACGAGTGGAGCAGGCTGCCACTAGAGGTGGTGAGTTCACCTTCAATGTAAGTCTTCAGTGGCTGGACAGACATCTGTTTGGGATTACTTAGTGAATTCTGCTTTAAGCAGAAGTCTAACTTCATGACTCATTCTATAGTTCTATGATCCAAGAAAAACCTACATCTAATATGTATAAAAATATAATTGTAGGACAACCAATTGTAGGACAGTTTTAGGTCAGGCAGGGATGGTTAGGGATATGCTAGGAAGGTGCAGGGACAGGTAGTGATAGGTTAGGGAGTAAAAACGACCTGACAGGTTCCCTGTAAAATGTCTTATGCAAACTGATTTGCTAAACAGACATTATTGTCAAATATATTCAGTTTGCAGAGAAAAACCTTATTAATCCAATAACTCCTCAAAGTCTGCATGCTAAATATTTCTTCAAAACTTGTAAGAACGCGAGATCTTCTCCAGTAGTTCTATGTATGGCAGGTCAAGTTTGCTCAATTATGTTCTGCTATGTCTGCAGGGGCTGTCTAGAAAATTTTGGCCTTAGGTGTAATCACAAAGCAGTGGTCCATGGGTTGCAGCAGCCCACCATTAACCTGGCTATGCTACATTACAGCAGTAGAGGTAAAAGGTTTTCAAATTATCGGAGGCTGGGATATGGATACGGGAGCCGAATCGAGCTTACTGCATTAATACAAGAGCAGAACTGAGCTTACTGCATAGATACTGGAACAGAACCAAACTTGCTAAATACATACAACAGCATAACCAAGCTTAATACATACAGTAGATATGGAAACAGAACCAAGCTTACTACATGCATACAAGAACAGAACCAAGCCTGCAACAGAAGTACAATACTATAAATGATACAGGATGAAAATCAAGCTTTCTACGGAGATGTGTGAACAATATGATGGTAGAGTAAAAAGTCTGTGGGCTGGAAATTGCAAATTATTCTAATAATTTTGCCTAATCCATCATACAGCAAGTTGTGTTGACAAAAACTGAACACTATATTAAAGTTATATAGTGAGGCCCTTTTGCACACCCCCATTAAAATATACATATATATTTCCTGATTTTGTTATAGGATTCAACTGTTTGATTCACATTCTCTGCACTTGGCACATTACCGCTCCTTATGCCATTTGCTTACTTACAATCACGTGCTTCAATTTTTCTTAAATGAAACAATGAAATAAGCAAAAAAGAAAGTGGATGGCAAGTGATTTTCTCTATGCACATTGCATATGGAGCAGTGTTGTCATAAGCACAGGTAGTGTGAACACAGCCGTATCATGATAGTGCATCTATAAGTGTGGTTTTTAAGTGTGCTGCATAGATATTCCAGAAATAACCCAGAAGTGACCAGAAGGTAAGAGCTACACCTGTCTGCTGACTGTCTCTACAACTTTACTTTACCAATAATACTATTACCATGTTTACTTGTGCTCTAACAGTTATTGCTCTACTATTCCTTACTTCCCTTCGCTATCCCAAATTCCATATCCCTCTCAACACAAATATTTATTTCACCCTCCCTTTTATCTCCCTACCTGAACTCTTCTGTTGACCTTCTCCTCAATCTCACACCTTTTCTATAGAAACAACAAACAAGCTGGCCACACTCCTTCTCCCACTTGCTTGATCTCTCTTTGCTTCTTCTCACAGGTGGTGACATATTTCCCAATCCCGGACCTCCACAGCTAACACTCTTCATTATTTCTCCCTTCTATCATTCCATATCTGTTAGAAGCAACTTCAATCATTTAAATATAAAACCCATTCCCCTGACACCTACTCCACCGCTCCCTTTCTCCGGAGCACCTGAATGCCTTTTAAATCTGCAACAAACTCCATTAAATTCATGACCACTTTATCTATCACAGACTATCCTTCCTGGACCTCACCAAAACATGGCTGACACCATCTGACATGACCTTCCCTGCTGTGCTGTCTTATGGTGGTCTTCACTTCGCCCAAACACTTCGCCCTGGGAACAATCATGATGGCGGAATGTGTCTTCTCCTATCTAACAACTGCACCTTCAATCTAATTCTCCCTTTACCCTCCTTTTTCCTTCCATCTTTTTAATAGCACTTTGTCATTATCTTGTCTCTCTTCAACCTCCAAGTGGCTGTCATATATTGACCCCCGACCCGGCCACTGCATTTATTAACCTATTCTCCACCTGGCTTCTACACTTGCCTTCTGCTGACATTTCTACCATCATCATGGGTGACTTCAACATCCCCACTGACACCTGCCAGTAAGCAGCCTCCAAACTCCCATCACTTGCTTCATCTTTAGGTCTCACTTAGTGGTCCTCCACAGCCATCCACGCAGATGGACATACATCATCTTCACCCTCCTCTGCTGCCTATATAACCCACCACCTCATTACTCCCCCTTTCTGACCATCATTTACTCACTTTCTCATCACTGTCCTCTTCTTTAGCCCCCCAAGTCTAGCAGCTAGCACACCATCACAGAAATCTCATGCACCTTGGAACTCATACACTCTCTGACTTTATCAGCTATTGATGTAGTTTCCCCTCTTGTTCATGCTAGAGCTTGATGAATCAACAGACAACCTTGGCACATCAATGTCCCTAATCAGTTAATGCCTACTGTTGCGTATTCGCATTATACCAGTTCAATTAATTTGTATGCATATGTGATTTTAATTCAGGCAATAAGAGGCTAAAAATCTTTGTTGAGTGTCTAGGGTTGCTCAGCAGCATTGGAAGAAAGCACATTTACAAGAAGACTTCACAGAATTTAAACAAGCAACTTTCAACATCAAGTCGGCCCTCACCTCCAATAAACAGGCTTACTTCATAAACCTCATATCCTCTTTGTCCCACAACCCCAAGCAATTATTCAACACTTAACTCCCTCCTTGACCCACCACTGCCCACTTTGATCTCACACATCTCTGCAGAAGACTTTGCCATACATTTCAACAACAATTTTAACCAGTTCAGACAAATCTTTACTGGTCAACCATCACAGCCCCCATGTATTCCAGACCACTGTCCTCCCCCACTAACCTTCCTCCCCTCCATCACTGAGACGATCTCCTCCTCAAATCACACCTCACCACTTGTGCACTAGACCCCATCTCATCCCACCTCCTCCCCAACCTCACCACCAAGATTATCCCATCCCTAACTGATCTCTTCAACTTATCATTAACTTCTGGTACGTTTCCTACTGCTTTCAAACACGTTCAAATTACACCTATTTTAAAGAAACCATCCCTCGATCCGACCTGTATATCCAGCTATTGGTCCATATTGCTGCTCTTGTCTGCCTCGAAACTCCTCGAAAAGCATGTCCACACTGTACTTTTCTTCCACTTCTCATCTAAGTTACTCTTTGACAACCTTTATTCCAGCTTTCAACCCACCATTCCACTGAAACCGCCTTAAACAAAATTACTACTGACAGACAAAGCTAACAGACAATTCTCTACACCACTCCTTCTACACCGGTCCTCCACCTTCGACACAGTCGACAACTCCCTCCTACTACGGACTCTCTCTTCTCTTGGTGTCAAAGACCTTGCCCACCCTGGATCTCCTCATAACTTTCTGACCACAAATTAAGCGTTTCCCACTCCCACACTACCTCCTCATCCCGCCCTATCTTCCTGTTGGAGTTGTAGTGACCCGGCCAATGCAACCCGTCTCCAGGGTACAGGGAGACCGGGTCCCGTCTGGCCGCAAGCATTCCCCTGTTCCCCGCGATGTCCTTCCAGGGTGCTGCTTTATTTCGACGTGTCTCCTCCACCTCCTGACTTCCGATTTGCGGGGGAGCATGCTTAGGGTGCGTGCGTGCCAAATCATTTAAAGAGCCAGCACACCCTTTTCCAGTCACCTCTTAGCCAATCGCTGAGACGTTTGTGTGTACTTAAGGCCCTCATTTCCTTAGTGAGGTGCTTGGACAACTTTGGGCATTTGTTCTAAGTTGTCATGCTCAGGTCCTGGACCAGTGCCTGCTTGTTTAGCCTTGTCTTGCTCCGTATTTATACCTAGTGTTTGCTCCTAGTGCCTGTGTCCTACCTTCCTACCATCTTCCTGTGGATTCTGACAGTACCTTCTGGACCATCTGGACCAATGCCCTGTGACACAGTCCCGTGCTCCTACTGGATTCCCCTGACTGTATCGGTCCCTCCACTAGTCCTTATCTAGTTCCCTGGACCCCCTCTCCTCGGTATCTCTGGGTTTGAACCTCTGGTCTTTGAGCGAGCCTCTGTGGCTGTGCTGGGTCAATTCACTCACCGGTGCTCTCTCGGGGAAATTCGGTGTTTTGGCCCAGGGTGTCCTTTATTGTGGGTTCCCCTGACTAAATTTCAAATAAAACCTTGCAATTTATCTGACATCCTAGTCCGGCTGGTTCCTTGGGTTCAGCTTCCACAGTGTCTTCTGTGGTCTAGTGAGTTAACAAACCTCGCTACACCTACCTCGGCGTGAGAGGAGTCCCACAAGGCTCATTCCTAGGACCCTTACTCATCTCCATCTATACCCCTGGCCTGGGACAAGTCATATAGAAGCTAGGTTTTCAGTTTTACCTATAAGCTGATGACACTCAGATCTACCTCTCTGGCCCAGACTTTACCTCTCTGCTGTCCAGAATCTTGAAGTGTCTATCAGCCATATACTTCTTCTTATCTTGCTTGCTAAAGATTAATGTGGACAAATCCGAACTCATTATGTTTTCTCCATCTCAGGTATTATCCCTATCTGATCATGGTACACTGTGAGCCCTCGCGGACAGGATTTCTCCCCTCTTGTATCTGTACGACCGAATTGTCCACATTTATTGTCACTTGTATTATTACTATGGTACTTGTCCTAGTCTGCCCCCTTTAGCATGTAAAGCACCATGGAATATAATGGCGCTATATCTAATATATAAAGCTGAATGTGTGTATGTGTGTATGTGTGTGTGTATGTGTGTATATCCGGGATTGGCATCTACACCGTCGCAACCATAGCCACAAAATTTTGCACAGTCACTCGTCTCGACCCCGGGAGCGTCATAGGCTATGTTGTGAGGCGAAATTTTAACCCTGCGCGTTCCAGTTCACCAAACAATTTTGGCCCTATCTACATAATGGGGAAAAAGTGAATGGAAAAATATTGGAGGAAAATCGACAGCTGTCAGCTATAGAGACAAAATTTTGCACAGTCACACATCTGGACCCTGAGAGCGTCATAGGCTATGTTGTGAGGCGAAATTTTCACCCCGCGCGTTCCAGTTCACCAAACAATTTTGGCCCTATCTACATAATGGGGAAAAAGGGAAAGGAAACGTGTGGGAGGAAAATCGACAGCTGCCAGCCAGCTACAGCTACAAAATTTTGCACAGTCGCACGTCTTGACCCCGGGAGCGTCATAGTCTATGTTGTGAGGTGAAATTTTAACCCTGCGCGTTCCAGTTCACCAAAAAATTTTGCCCCTATCTACATAATGGGGAAAAAGTGAATAGAAAAGAGTTGGAGGAAAATTGACAGATGTCAGCTATAGAGACAAAATTTTGCACAGTCCTACGTCTGGACCCCGGGAGCATCACAGGCTATGTTGTGAGGTGACATTTTAACCCCGCGCATTCCAATTCCCCAAACAATTTTGCCCCTATCTACATAATGGGGAAAAAGTGACAGTTACCAGTTGACAGTTGTGAATGAGAGGGGCTTAATGATAGCGCCAAAGACTAACAGCACATACCAGCATATAGTCACTAAGGTGGGGCCCCAACATGAGATATTCACCACGCACGGGACATGTATACACAACACACGCACACAAAGAGTAACAGAAAGTGTATAGTCGCTAAGGTGCAGCCCCAACATTGGATACTCACCACGCACCCGAACAAACACACACACCACAAAGAGACACACACACACCCCCAAAGGGACACACACACACTCTATAGCGACACATGCACTCACCCCACAGGGACACACACACACCACAATGAGACACACATGACACAAACACACACACCACACAGACCCCCCCACAGGAACACACACATAGCCACCCTATAGGGACACATGCACTCACCCCACAGGGACACACACACCACAAAGAGACACACACCACACAGACCCCCCACAGGGACACACACACATACACACCCTATAGGGACCCATGCACTCACCCCTCAGGGACACACACACACCACAAAGAGACACACACCACACAGAGACACACACAACACAGAGACACACAAACCCCACACAGACACCCCCCCCACGGGGACACACACACATACACACCCTATAGGGACACATGCACTCACCCCACAGGGACACACACCACAAAGAGACACACACAACACAGATACACACACACACCACACAGACCCCCCCACAGGGACACACACACATACACACCCTATAGGGACACATGCACTCACCCTACAGGGACACACACACACACACCACAAAGAGACACACACAACAGAGACACACACCACACATACCCCCCCCACAGGGACACACACATACACACCCCAGGGACACACACACCACACAGACAGACACAGATGTGCACAAATCACCTCACACAATTCGCCTCATACGAGTGCTATCTTTATTTTCCAAACATAAACATCTGATTAAAAACAGCCAATGTGCAACACATGTGCCATATAGGGAATTAAGGCAGATGTCAGTCACATGAGCTGTCTATTATGTGTATGTGTGAGGTAACATATACTGCCCGGCCAGGGGGTGGGTTTACTGTTGGCTGGAGATTTATTAGGCTGCCTATAGCAATCAATCACAGCTCAGCTTCTATTTTCCTACAGGTCATTAATATGACATATTCAAATTCTATTTTGTTATAGCTAACAGCAGTTATTTATTAACACGGGCGTAGCCGGGTACTACAGCTAGTAAATAAATAATAATAATAATGGCAAATGGCATCATCCGCTGCCTTGTAGTAACCCTAGACAGTGCCCTTTCCTTCAAACCGCAAATACTACCTCCTTTCACCTCTAGATCAAAAATATTTTCAGAATTTGTCCTTTCCTCAATGATCAATCTACTAAAATTCTTGTACAGACCCTCACCATATCCTGCCTTGGTTACTGCAACATCTTCCCCTGTGGCCTCCATGCTAACAATCCCACACCTCCCCAATCTATCCTTAACTCTGCTGCTCAACTAATGCACATCTCTCATTGCTACTCCCCCCTTCTCCACTCTGCAAATACCTCCATTGGCTCCCAATTCCCCAATGAATCCAGTACTAACTTCTATAACTGACTTACAAAGCTGTCCATAACCTGTCCCCTCCTTATATATCCAAAGTAATCTCCCAATATCTTCCCTCATGTAATTTTCGGTCTTCCCAATACCTCCTCCTCTCCTCCAAATGTATTTGTTCCGCTACCAATCACCTCCTTGACTTCTCCAGAGTATCTCCCATACTCTGGAATTCTGCACCCCAACACATTTGATTATCCACCACGCTCGGATCCTTCAGACAGAATTTGAAACACCATTTCATCAGGAAAGTTTAAAACCTGCAATGACCACGATGCCATATCACCACCATGGGAGCAGCAGCAAATCCTGACCTACTACCTCCCCCATGGTTCTGTAGAATGTAAGCCGCAGAGTTCCCTTACCTCTGTTATAGGCTATCATTATTAATTTGTCTACTTAAAGGGAACCTGTCACCCCTTTGGGCATTTTAAACTGTGCCCACCAGCTTACACATTATGTAAATAGGGTTCTAGTAACCCTTGTGTGTGCCCAGACTGACGCCTCATACCTGAAATATGAACTTATATTGTGTCCAGCGCTGGCCTCCTATTGAGACTGGTAGGCTGCTGTTTAGACCAGGGGGATGATGTGATCACTGCCCCTCCAGGCTGCAAAACCCACCTTGCATTTTTTAAATTTCCCGCCTCTCCTCTGGCTGGTGCTTGAGTGACAGCCACACTTGCGCAGTTGCAGTGGAGCAGGTGTCCTTGCTGCATTGAACAGGCCACTGTCTCGCGAGACTTCACAAATCTCGCCAATCACTAACCGATATCTGTACCTTGCAAAAAATTAAATGCATTAATATCTTGCCTAGATCGTGGTCAGACCATTAGCCTATAATATTCGAAGTAATTCATAGCCCCGCTTATTCAGGACAAAACCTTTTGAAAGCAAATACTTACTGATTCCATCAGCCACAGTATAAAGAAAAAGTACAAGTACTATGTACAGACAGGAAGGGATTGATGCGACTGCTAAGGGAAAGATGGAGGGAAGCGGAGGACAGGTATGTTACACCATTTATTATTTTGGTGTGTGCTGCAGCAGGAGGCCATATCCAGTGATGCGTGGTGCAATATCCCAGGATGGGAGGTATATACAGTGATGGGGTACAATATCCCAGGATAGGGGGCATATCCAGTGATGTGGGTGCAATATCCCAGGATAGGGGGTATATACAGTGATGGGGTACAATATCCCAGGATGGAGGGCATATACAGTGATGGGGGTGCAATGTACCAGGATGGGGGGCATATACAGTGATGGGGGGAGCAATATCCCAGGAAGGGGGCTATATACCAGGATGGGGGGCTATATACCAGGATGTGGGGCTATATACCAAGATGGGAGGCTATATATCAGGATTGTGGCTATACACCAGGATGGGGGACATATATTACCTGGAAGGGACCAGGAATGGAGACATTACCCCCATAACAGTGTCAGCAGCAGATCCCCTCCATAACAGTTAATTATAAACACATTTTTTAGTTAATTTTGTCTCCTATTTTCCTCCTCTAAAGTCTGGATGCATCCTAAAGTTCGGTGCATCTTACAGTCCAAAAAATATGGTATTTTAATTTTTTTCCAAAAGAATTGCATTTACATTGATTATTTGAATAAATGGAATTCAATCTAATTAACTGAATACAGTATAATTGTGTTCTGGATGCACAATTTGACATACATTTCTTTTGCAAGTGGGAGCCCATTAAATTTGCTTTGTTAATTAATTCTGTATCATTGTATGCAGAGTTGTCAGAAGAATTCCATTGATTTTTCAGTTGCAGAGATACCACATTTATGAAGTAATAATGAACTGGGACGAAAGGATTAGATATGATTATGTCAAGACTTTAGATTGAATCTATATCCCAACTCAATAGGGGATTAGTCATTTAGACAGTATCAGTCGGGAAACAGCTTGGACAGGGCACCAGTGCATGGCCTAAGCTAGTAAAGATTTGCATACAGGCGAGACTTGAGTGAAATAAATTATCTTCATTTACGTAACAATTTGATACAATCACTTTCTCTATCAGAAAACAGATGTAACTGTTCTATTCCTTCACACTGCTGATAGTTGTGATTTTTCCTACATACTATAAAGGGAAAAAAATATCTTTTAAAAAGACTGTTTCCCAAGCCAGTAATTTGAATCATAAGGACTTCTGGGATAGGATTTCCATTCAACAATCTCCATTCTTTTTTGGATTAAGAGGATTAAAAACCATTAAATAACTATTCTCCACCTCCCTCAAGCAGATTTGCCTTTTTTTTGGCCATGGCTTACTTTTGCTGTAGCCAGACTGGAGAGAAACAAAGTATCATAAAACTACAATTAGCATAACAAAAGGTTAAAAAACCACATATTGTGCTGCCAATGTTGTAGACAATGAGGTCCAGCAAAGTTACCTGTCTCATTTTCATCAAGACAAATAGTTAGGAACTTGACAGTGGCTTTGCAAAAAACTTCAACAAGAGGTACTGTTTTTTTTTTCTTCTCAATCCTTACCCGAAGCTCAAGGTGTCATATTAATTATTTAAATCTTCACAAGATTTCAGCTGTATCTTCCGAAGCTGTACTCAGTGCCAGAAGGTCTCCTGTCTGCATTAGCTTTAGTTAATTAGCTCTGAAACAGGCCTTTGATCTTAGTAGATATAACAACTAAACAATGTTACATAGCAAAACTTCCTCCATTGTTCAATATTCTCCACAATTACTTAATTTTTCACAATCTGTTTATTATTTTATTTTTTTACATTTGATTTTGCTATAAAGCGTTACTAATTCTTACCAGTGAGTAGCTCTAATACAAGTGTTCCCCCTAAGTCACTGTTTTTTTAACTACATATCAGTGTTTTGATGTTAGTAATTTATTTGAATTCTTAAAATGATAAGATGATGCTGCTTTTTTACATTTTGATACATTTCAGGAAATATGCTTTATAGACAAATGGTCTGTTTAAGCCACCGTCACACATAGTGAGATCGCTAACAAGATCTCTGTTGCGTCACAGGGTTTTTGGCGCAACAGCGACCTCCCAAGCGATCTCGCGATGTTTGACACATAGCAGTGACCTGGCCCCCGCTGTGACATCGTCGATCGTGTCGGAATGGCCTGGACCATTTTTTGATCGTCGGGTTTCCGCTGGGCAGCATGCATCGGTAAGTTTGATGCCTTAACAACGACCTCGTTGGCGACTCAGAACTCAGGCACGTAGGTCTGAGTGGTCAGACTAGCTGCTGTGTGACAGGATCCCAATGACCGCCGAGGTCGTTAAACGGGTTGCCGTAACATTGCTGCTTTGTTGAGTAGATCTGACTGTTTGACATCTCACCAACGACCATGTAGCAATGTTCCAGCGATCCTTACCAGGTTGTATCGTTGTCGGGATCAGTGGAACGTCGCCAAGTGTGATGGGACCCTTACACAGGACTATCTGGCTCCAGATGCACACTGAATGATCTGTAAAGCCGGCATAACACATGTCAATGTCTCCAACGATCTGATCGCTGGCGACATTAACGGATGATCGCTGGTGAGCTGTCACACAGGCAGACTCACCAGCGATCATTTCACCAGCGACATTGTGGAAATTATCTAAATATCGTTTCCACGATGTCTGCAGGTTAGTATCCAGGGTAAACTGCGGGTGACTAGGCAGCGCGCGCTGCCTAGATACCCGATGTATACCTTAGTTACCAGCCTTCTCCGCTCACTGGCTGGTATCTAAGGTACACAGCGGGTCCTGAGAGGTGCTGGGAGCTGGCTGATCGCGTTTCCCGGTGTCACACGCAGCGATGCTGCGTGTACACCGGGCGGCCATCACCAGGTTTTGGTCCAGTCCGAAATCCTGGCGATCATCAACCAGCAATTTATCGCTGGTTGATTTACCATGTCACACGCGTCAATATCGCTGCAACGTCATGTGCAGCAGTGATATTGACAGCGATATTGATGCGTGTGACTGCCCCTTTAAAGATTGTTCAGTGCACAATAGGATGTCATTGTTTTCAGCAGTGCAAGTCCTGTTTACCCAGGCTGATGGGCTGCCGAGAATGTTCATTTTGTACAATGCAAAAGATCATATCAACCGACAAACCAGTGTTTTGAATGTTCATTGGGTGATCGGCATCCTGTTTAAACTGAAAGATTATTAAGAAATATGCATTCTCAGGAACATTCCTTCATCATAATCCTTAAGTGTAAACAGGACCCACATTTAAGGATGATTTATCAGTAAAATTAATATTACAGTATATACTCGCGTATAAGCCGAGTTTTTCAGCCCAAAAATTGGGCTGAAAAGTCCCCCCCTCGGCTTATACGCGAGTTACTGTATACAGTATACACTGTATACAGTGTATACAGTATACAGGCCCGCCCCCATCAGTATACAGGCCCCCCTGCCTTGTGCACAATCCTGTAAAGGAAGAGATTAGTATACTTATCACTGTTCCGCTGCCGCTGTCCCGCCGCCATCATCGCGCTCCTCCGTCTTCTTCCGGCTTCCTCTGGTCGGCGCAGGCAATGACGTCATTGTCTGCATGACCGAGGAGGAAACCGGAAGAAGACGGAGGAGCGCGATGACGGCGGCGGGACAGCGGCAGCGGGACAGTGATAAGTATACTAATCTCTTCCTTTACAGGAGTGTGCACAAGGCGGTGGGGCCTGTATACTTATGGGGAGGCTGTATACTACCTCTGGGGCTGCTGTATACTACCACTGGGGCTGTATATACCACTGGGGCTGCGTGTATACTACCACTGGGGCTGTATATACCTCTGGGCTGCTGTATACTACCACTGGGGCTGTATATACCACTGGGGCTGCTGTATACTACCACTGGGGCTGTATATACCACTGGGGCTGCTGTATACTACCACTGGGGCTGTATATACCTCTGGGGCTGCTGTATACTACCACTGGGGCTATATATACCACTGGGGCTGCTGTATACTACCACTGGGGCTGTATATACCACTGGGGCTGCTGTATACTACCACTGGGGCTGTATATACCACTGGGGCTGCTGTATACTACCACTGGGGCTGTATATACCTCTGGGGCTGCTGTATACTACCACTTGGGCTGCTGTATACACCTCTGGGGCTGCTGTATACTACCACTGGGTCTGCTGTATATACCTCTGGGGCTGATGTATACTAACTACTGGGGCTGCTGCTGTATATACCACTGGGGCTGCTGCTGTATACTACCACTGGGGCTGTATATACCACTGGGGCTGCTGTATACTACCACTGGGGCTGTATATACCACTGAGGCTGCTGTATACTACCACTGGGGCTGTATATACCTCTGGGGCTGCTGTATACTACCACTGGGGCTGTATATACCACTGGGGCTGCTGTATACTACCACTGGGGCTGTATATACCACTGGGGCTGCTGTATACTACCACTGGGGCTGTATATACCACTGGGGCTGCTGTATACTACCACTGGGGCTGTATATACCTCTGGGGCTGCTGTATACTACCACTGGGGCTGCTGTATACACCTCTGGGGCTGCTGTATACTACCACTGGGTTTGCTGTATATACCACTGGGGCTGCTGCTGTATATACCACTGGGGCTGCTGCTGTATACTACCACTGGGGCTGCTGTATATACCTCTGGGGCTGCTGTATACCACACTGCTGGGGGCTGTATACCTGTGCTGGGGTCCACCCTCGGCTTATACACGAGTCAATAGGTTTTCCCAGGTTTTGGGGGCAAAAGTAGGGGGGTCGGCTTATACACGGGTCGGCTTATACACGAGTATATACGGTAATCTTTTAACCCTGGATGGAGAGGTGTAGCGACACTTGCCATATCTGCCGCGAATTATGTTTTACCGCTGATGTGAAAGCAGCCTAACATTTTTAAATGCCACATCAAAGCATTTCTTTAGTATTATTAAGCATAAAAAATGCAGCTTTACATCTGCACCGAAAACAATCAAATAAGGTGGAAAATTTATTTAAAAACGTAACATAAAATTAAAAAATCTAAGAAGATAGTAATTGTCTTGTGTAGTGTGAATACATACAGAAAAAAGCAGCAGAAGAAAACTGTCAGTTCAAATCCCACAAGAGAGAATGAAAAAAATGGTTTCTCATTCATTTAAGCAGTTTTATACGAACATAAACTATCAGATGGGTTTTTTACCTCTAGAATACACGTACATAGGAAGATACTGTTATGTACAGATGTATCTCTATTTACCTGAATAATATGCTTTTGTGTTCTCTACCTGTATCATATCTCAAGTCTATCTAATTCTACTATTTTTTTTCAGTGTTGTCTGTGGCTCATCATTAGAGCTACATCTTGAAAACTAAGGGTGCGTGCACACGACCAAAACACTGCGTGGTACAGTATGAGCATAGTGGATGGGATTTCAAGAAATCCCATCCTCACTATGCTTTACCTGCCCACAGCGATCTGACAGCTGTGGTGTGGGTTGCCGGGAGTCCGCTCCTCTGCAGCATGTTCATTTCATGCTGTGGAGTTGGAAGCGGCTCCCATCGGGTGACTGCAGGCAGAAGCCGCCCCGCACCCGCCACACATGGTGAGTACAGGGCGGCTGCTGTCTCGCGGGTTCCCTCATGTCCGGAGGAGCTGCGTCCAACATGCAGCTCCTCCGGACCGTGTGCACGCACCCTAAAAGATTGGGAATTTGAGTCCTGGGAGAGCAGAGAGGAGAATTTATATTTAATTTATTAACATGTGCAGAGATATGCTGCCCCCACCCCTGAGATGGTGAGGAGGATTACAGAGCCAGCAAGCAGAGACGAGAGGAAGTAGGGACAAAGCGTTAACTGCCGAAACAGCAGGACTGAGCCCTCAAACTGGGACAGTTCTGCTGAATCTGGTACTGTTGGGAGCTACTATCCACGACAGTAACACTAGTCTTTGCTTTTATCTGTGTGTTCTTACACCGATAAGAGCATAGTGCAGTATAATAATCATGGGCACTTGAAGTGCTGCAGAGGGGCAAGAAACACTGATGAAGTTCTTGTAATGACTTTTATCGTGAAGCAATGTCCCTGACAACTGCCATGTAACATCGGTCCTTCTGCAATAAGCATTTGGTTTACAGGAGTATTTTATAGTATGTCTGTCTTTTTGACATATTTTATTTAAAAAATGTACCTGTATATTTATTTTAAAAATCATATAATATATTTACCTACTATTATATGCCAAATCATACATAGACTATAACATTTGAATATTGAGAGCCACACCCTTATATAAGGCCTTATTTCTGATGCACTCTTTTGTGTAACAGCCTTTATATGTATGCATCATTAAAATCATACTTTTATGATAATTTTTGTTGTGGATATTCACTTTTTTATATGTCTATAATGATTTATCCTAGTGACAAATATTCTTCCAATATTGTGGTATGAAAATGATTTCATGTTGTATTCATTTAGTGTGCTGGAGAATGGGAAAAAAATTCAAGTGCATTGAAATTGCAAACAAGTGTAATTCCACAATTGTTTTTTAGGGTTTTTCATTTACCATGTTTACTATATGGTAAAATTGACCTGGCAATATGATTCTCCAGGTCAGTATGAGTATGTAGATACAAAACATGTATAGTTGTATATATATTTTTTTATTTAAGTGGTGAAAAAGATAAACATTCGTGAACAAAAAATTTGCTTGTGTTGCCATTTTCCATGTCCTCTAACATTTTCATTTTTCAGGATCTGGGGCTGTTTGATGGCTTATTTCTTTGTGTCCTGAACTCACATGTTACTGATACCATTTTAGGGTAGATGTAATGTTTCTGTTGCTCCTTATTGCATTTTATTGAAATGTTTTGACAACCAAAAAGATGAAATTTCTAGTGTTTTGATTTTTTTTCTCTCGTTACGCCGTTTACCAATCCGATTCATTGATTTTATATTTTGATAGATTGGAAATTACTGAATGCAATGATGCCATATACCGTATGTTTTTTTTAGTGTTTTAATTTTAATGGGATGAAATAGGGGTGATTTGAATTAGTTTTTTTTTATACATTTTTTAAATACTTGTTTTTTTACTTTTTACTGTATTTATTAACCCTTTTAGCTGACTTGAAGTGGCATTCGCCCAAGCTTTTGTGCTATATAGAGCAGAGCATCTCATGATGGGAAAGATGTGAGCCTGGTGTTCGAGCCCGCATAGGCTGAGACACAACTATTGGCATACATCGTCAAAAATTGCGAAGGGATTAAAGAGATGACAATATGACAATAGTAGAACTGTGCAACATCCATGAATCATTCTGACATTTTTACTATACAGATCAAAGACAAGTAAAATAATATATTAACCCTCTAAATATTTATACAGAATATAGATACAAGTCTAGGGACATTACACCTACTTGAAAGAAACCTGAATTGGGGAAAAGGAAAAAGACAAGTGTGGCGCTTCCTCTGGGCGTAATACATTTTTACCAAAGGTGAACAATTTCTTTTAGAATGTAGTTATGGTCACCTACAGTCAGCAATAAATGCACATTGAGATTCTTAAAGGGAACCAACCACCCCAAATGACCCCCCCGGACTGTTAATAAGGGTCCCTACACCCAGCACATACATTTGCTGCAAGCTTTTTTGCTAAAAAAAACTGTTTTTTATAACTGAAGATATAGCTTTATAAAGTTTATAACATAAGGACGACTGGGCGTAACTTAGCCTGTTATCCAGCCGAGTTGTAGCTGCCAGTCATCCTCCTCTCTCCCATCGCAGCAGTGAAGTCCAGCCCTTTCTTCTTAGTCACAGGCTGGTGCACGGGATCTCATGCCCGTGCACACGTCATCAGCTAGAGCCGGGTCACGAGCACACGCTCTGACTTCCTGCGCTCAGTCGTCCTTATGTTATAAACTTTATAAAGCTATATCTTCAGTTATAAAAAACAGTTTTTTTAGCAAAAAAGCTTGCAGCAAATGTATGTGCTGGGTGTAGGGACCCTTATTAACAGTCCGGGGGGGTCATTTGGGGTGGTTGGTTCCCTTAAAGGAATCAATTCTTCAGGCGTCTCTCCTCTGCATCCTGTGTAGTCCATATACAGTGTGTTGTGAAAGTATTTGGCCCCCTTGAACCTTTCAACCTTTTGCCACAGCAGCTAGTACCAGGGGGGCGGCTCGTAAGGTTAGCCTATACTAAGGCACAGCAAAGGATTCCAGGTAACAGAGTACAAGGCTAGGAGTGCAGGAAGGGTGCTAACGGGGAAGAGCACAGCTAAGGATTCCAGGTAACTGGGTACAAGGCTAGGAGTGCAGGAATGGTGCTACTGGGGAAGAGCACAGCTAAGGATTCCCAGTAACAGAGCACAAAGAGGGCCTGACCAACAGCCAGCAAAGCAGAAGCTAAAATAACTCAATAATCAGGCACCTCCTATTAGTGGAGGTAGCCTGATATACCAGAGGAAGAGCAGCTATTGGTCAAGGGGAGTGTCAGGTTGGACTGTGCTGGCCCCTAGAGTCACAGGGGAGGAATGCACCTATTGCGCCGCTGATTGGTCACATGAATGCGACCATAGCAATGTGCTCATGTGTGAGCCCAGTGGTCAGCAGACAGGAAGGGAACCCAACGACAGCTCCGAGACACCACACGCCTGGACGCTGGATGCCCAGTCGGCAGAGGAACAAAGGATGCTGACCCTGGGGAGGTGAGCTGGGGAGCAGTGCCAGGGGACCTAACACACAGCAGTGAACAAGTATCGTTCTCTGGGTTGTGTGAATGATAACTGCTTGCTGCATTGTTGGTGTGTCGTCCACGATATCTACACGTGTGACATCTCACCAATAATGTCAAAAAGATGTCCTAACGACCGAGATTGTTGGTGATACCTAAACGAACTTGAAGCGTGTAACTGGGTCTTAAGACTTCCAAATGCATCCAATTCCAAAAAATCTTATTCAAAAATTTTTTTTTTATTTTTCCAAGAAAAAGGATATATTAAAATACAGTACAACATGTTATGGCTGCTATTTTTGTGGTGCAGCCTTCATCAGGTACATCACAAATCTCTCACTGATCTCAGGGAGACCAGTCGAGGAAATCACTGTGTGCAGCTGGCTAAAGCACTCAAAAACAGTGAAATTCATGGTGCATTGCCCCCTGGGAATTTGAACATGCAAATGGAGTCCGTGGAGCCTCGATTAAGAGTCTCAAACACGGGACTAACCAGATATCCCTCCAGGGAAGGACCTAGCCCTGGGTGGACTCCTTGCGGAGACCACCATAACCACCATATTAAATGGCCCTTTCATTCACTATCCCACTCAAGGATATGACAAGGAAATTACAAAAGCCAGGTATCCATCCACAGACAGCTGTTTTGGGGTATTGCCCCTCATCAGTGTGGGTAGGATTTTGGCTAGGTGGGAGCAATGCCTGGTAGACCAACATCACAAAGCTCTCACTGATCTCAGGGAGACCAGTCGAGGAAAACACTGTGGACAGCTGGCTAAAGCTTTCAATCACAGTGAAATCCATGGTGCATTGCCCCCTGGGAATTTGAATATGCAAATGGAGTCTGTGGAGCCTCGTTTAAGAGTCTCAAACACGGGACTAGCCAGATATCCCTCCAGGGAAGGACCTAGCTCGTAACTGAGTGGGATATTGACTGAAAGGGCCACTTAATATGGTGGTTATGGTGGTCTCTGCAAGGAGTCCACCCCAGGGCTAGTCCTTCCCTGGAGGGATTTCGGCTACTCCCGTGTTTGAGACTCTTAAACAAGGCTCCGTGGACTCCATTTACATATTCATCAGGTACATAGAACAAACATATATATGAGCACTCTGAGCACCTTGTGTTTGTTTTATGTACCTGATGAAGGCTGCATCGCAAAAACAGCAGCCGAATTGCGTTGTACTGTATTTTAATACATTCTCTTCTTTGGAAAAATAAAAATTATTTTTCAATATAATATTTTTTGGAATTGGATCCATTTGGAAGTCTTAAGGTGACTTGCACAACAACAACCTGGAGGTTTCTTTTTCACGGTGGAATTACACCTACTTGAGCATTTATATCATCTCATATTACTTATATGGGCATTAAACAAAGAGTTGGTCTCCTTCCACTCGTGAAAAAAGTTCTACAAGATTTTGGAGTGTGTCTGTAGTAATTTTTGCTGACACTAATATTGGATAAGACACAAAGGTCTGACACAAATGTTGAATGAGAGGGTTTGGCTTGCAATCTCTGTTCTAGCTAATCCTAAAGGTTTAATATAATTTAATGTTTATTAGGCTTGGAGTCAGTTCTCAGTTCTCTGTGCAGGCCAGTCAAGTTATTTCACAGCAAACACACCCATCCCTACCTTTAACAAGCTTATTTGTGGACAGGAACAGAAAAAGGCTTCAACAAACAATTTCTTAGGAAGCCATATATTGTTCAGTAAGAATTCCCTCCACTAGAACTAAGCAGTTCCTAAACGCTTTGAATTTTCAAAAAATAATTCTTATCTGATGGTGGAATATATAGGAGGGAGGAAATTTCACAAACTGACATGTTGTGATCCTATGACAGTATCTTACTGTAATTAGTAAGCAATGTAAATGTAAAATCACTTATAAAAACCATAAAATAAATAAATTTTGCACAGTTGAAACCAGATGTTTACATACACTATATAAAAAGACACTAGAGATGAGCGAGTACTAAAATGCTCGGGTGCTCGAAGCCCGGGCCGAGCATCCCAAGATACTCGTGTACTCAGCCCGAGCACCGAGCCCAATGTTATCCTATGGGAGACCCAAGTATTTTTCTGGCATGACCCCCGGCAGCATGGATAAACCCTAAAAATATAAAATAGGGAGGGGGACAAGAGGCGCAATAGTGCCCTATCACTAGTGACACTGATATAATGTGGTGGTGCTAGGAAGCTGCTCACCTGTTCCAGTTGTGATCCCCACAACTGGTTTGAAGGCGTTTAGGAAACAATGTTCCAAGCTGCTGCAGGACCTCCACCCACCACTGGATAGTGGTATGAATCCAAGAAATGATGGGAGTGCTGGTGTCTCACGGTCCGCGCTGCTCCAGGGCTAAATAAAACTCACCAATGAGCCAGTCAACTTTTCATCCTTTTTATTTTTTTTTAAATAAAAGACAGCATGGTCAGTCATCCTGTTGGTGAGGACCTGAAGCCTTGTGTGTTAACAGTCTGGCGCACATGGCTGACTTTACGTGATGCTGCCTGTCTTGTGACCCTCGCATTATCAACATCTTGGCGGACACTCATTACTGGTTGGTGACACTTTTACACCCACGCTACAAGGAGAACTTTATTTCTCTTATTCCCGAGGTGGAGAGGTCTACAAAAATGCTGCAGTACAAGAAGGCCCTAGTTGCGGAATTAGTCAAAAAATTTCCTTCTGAAAATGCTTGTGGCAAAGGTCACGGTTCGGTGGACAATCAAGGAGTCCGGACGAGAGAGGCACAAATCCAATCCAGCAGAGGTAGGGGAACACTCTCAGAGATCTGGGAGAGTTTTCTCAGCCCCTCCCATAGCACAGGCCATGAGGTGCGGGGTACTGTCACAAGGACTGCAAAGTTTGTAAAGATGCTGAAGGAGTACCTTGCTGATCGTACTAAAGTGCTCCTAGATTCCTCTGTGCCTTATAATTATTGGGTATCCAAGCTAGACACGTGGCAGGAATTGTCCCTCTACGACTTGGAAGTCCTGGCCTGCCCTGCCACTAGCGTTTTGTCAGAGTGTGTTTTTATTGCCGCAGGTGGAATCATTACTGATAAACGCACCCGCCTGTCAACTGAAAATGCTGACCAGTTGTTTTTGAGCTGGATACTGAGATAGAGATTAAATTACAGCAGCTATACCGGTCAGATACAAACGCTGACACGAGTATACTGAGTGTTTTGGCGTATACTAATTTCCGATACAACCCACTCCTGCCGCACAAAAATGGTAAATGAATGCAGCCAAGAGTTGGTTTTTAGCTGGACACTGAGATTACAGATTAGAGGCTAAATCCCAGCAGGTGGACCGGTCAGACACAAACGCTGACAAGAATACAGAGTGTTTTGGCGTATACTAATTTCCGCTACAACCCACTCCTGCCTATAGAGAGCTAAATGAATCCCTAAAAGCACTGTTTTGGGATGGATGCGATTTCCAGCCTGTCAACCAGCCCCAGATGTGATGCAGGCTGGCATACTGACACAACGAAGTTTGCTATATACCCTGCCTCCCTGTCTGTATACAACTCTATTAGTCCTCAGAAGGACTGTTGTGGTAATTAGATTAGCAGCCCTGTGCCTACACTAGCTGAAAGGCCACAAATCTGTCCCTCAATCAGCAGCACCTCTCCCTACACTGCGTGTCTGTGGAGCAGAGTGACGAGCACACCGCGGTCAGGTCTTATAAAGACTTGATCACGCTGTGCGGCCAGCCAATCACTGTAAAGCCACAACCAACATGGCTGTGGCTTTACAGTGGCTGTTAGCCAATCCCTGCATGCGGGCTGGCTCTGTAAAGAGCGCCAACATGCAGGGAGGCGGACCCCGAGCACAGCAAGAGTATCGCGGGATTACTCGGTACTCGCCGAGTATCCCGAGTACCGAGATATTCGTGCGAGTACCGAGTAGTGACAAGCATACTCGCTCATCCCTAAAAGACACATATGCATGTTTTTCTCACTATTTGGACATGAAATCAGAATAAACCTTTTCCTTTTAGGTCAATTAGGATTACCATTATTATTAATATTTGTCAAATGCCAGAATAATGAAAGAGAGAGAATATTTTTAAGGCATTTTTATTACTTGCTGCAAAGTCAAACATTTCCATATACTAAGATTACTCTGCCATTAAATAATTTGTGAAAGCCCATATGATGATGCCATGTGTTTGAAAGCTTCTCATAGGTTTATATTCAACATCTGTCTTAATTAGAGACACACCTGTGGATGTATTTTAATGCACACCTTAAACACATTGTGTTTATGTGTAGCATCATGGGAAAGTCTAAAGAAATCATCCAAGATATTAAGAAGAGAATTATGGACTTCTACAAGTCTGGTTCATCCTAGGTGTAATTTCCAGATACCTGAAGGTTCATCTGTACAAACAATTATAGGGAAGTATAAACAAGATAAGAATATCCAGTTATCATACCACTCAGGAAGGAGACAGATTCTGTGTCCCAAAGATAAAAATGCTCTGGTCTAACATTTGGATATCAACTCAAGAACAAAACCATAAGGGCCGCTTTACACACACCAACATCTGTGTCCAACTTCTGAACAGATCTCTAGTTGCAGTGAAATCATGGACACATTGTTCCATTTGTACACAGCCATTTGTAAAGTGGCCCTAAGACCTTTTGAACATGACGGCGGAAGCTTCCAAACACATAACACCATAAGGGCTATACCAAATTGTTTACAGGCATCTTAGTGTATGTGATCTTCTGAATTTGCAGAAAGTTAAAAAATGCCTTAAAACATTCTGACTCTCATTATTCTGGCATTTGGCAAATATAAATAATTATGGTAATCACAATTGATTTTAAACGGAAAGGTTTATTCTGATTTCACGTCACATAGTGAGAAAAAACATGCCTGTGTGTCTTTTTCGATAGTGTATGTAAACTTCTGTTTTCAACTGCACATAAATATACACAGTGCAATAACAATCAAAATTAGAAAACAACATACAATTTCCTTAATGTTAAGGTCATTGTGTTGTCTTATGTGAAAATATCCTAACATTAGTAAAATAGCAGTATTTTAAGCTTATTTCATAAATTGAATATATTCTAAAGCACAAAATAAAAATGTATATGAGATAAATGAAAAAGAACACTGATCAAATTTACAGTACACTTTCAGATACCTGCAAGGTATTGGTATTAATCTGGCATCTGATGCTAATTTAATTAATTATCTGACAAACCCTATTTAACTGGCAGCCTAACTATCCAGTTTGCATTCACTTTGCAAAAACAGTGTGACATTTCAAAGTCCCTGAAACTCTCCGGAAGCAGGTTGTTCAGATGAAGGCCTAAGGGGTCACCCTATTAGCCTTAACAACAGAAGTTGATCGCTCCAAGTCTGTGACTACTACAACATTGCATCTTTACAATATCACAAACTCTTTCAAGTCCCCCAAGAAGGCTGGTCACCCTCAAAAGACAAGTGCAAGAGAGTACAGAATAATACAGATCATCTCCATGGGTAATCGTTTTAAAACTGCAGCTGGAATTGTTCACCGGTTCAGCACTGAACAGGGTAAGTATCTGTCTTGTCATACAGTGTCACAACATTTAAGAGCATTTGGACTGAAAGCCCACTCTGCAGTGACCAAACCTCTCATTAGCAATATGAATCTTAGGCGCATGTTGTGTGGACAGAAAAGTGTTCCACAGTTCATTTTAGTGATAAAATCAAGTTTAATTTATTTGGGTCTGCTGGGAAACATTATGTTTGTCGAAAAACTGGGGTAAGAACCCAAAGTGTGTAAAAAAGTCAGTGAAAGGTGGTGCTGGTCTCCGGTGTATAAGAAAGACATAGCTGAGCTGGAGCGGGTCCAGAGAAGAGCGACAAAAGTCATTAGAGGACTAAGGGGTCTGCAATACCAAGACAGGTTATTAAACTTGGGGTTATTTAGCTTGGAAAAACAAAGGCTTAGGGGTGATCTTATAATAATGTATAAATATATGAGGGGACAGTACAGAGACCTTTCTAATGATCTCTTTACTCTTAGGCCTGAGACTGGGACAAGGGGGCATCCTCTACGTCTGGAGGAAAGAAGGTTTAATCATAATCACAGACGTGGATTCTTTACTGTAAGAGCAGTGAGACTATGGAACTCTCTGCCACATGATGTTGTAATGAGTGAGTCACTACTAACATTTAAGAAGGGCCTGGATGCCTTTCTTAAAAACTATAATATTACCAGTTATACATACTAAATCCTTTGATAGGGCATTCATCCAGGGATCTAGTCTGATTGCCATATCTGGAGTCAGGAAGGAATTTTTTCCCCCAATGTGGAGCTTAGTGTTGCCACATGGGTTTTTTTTGCCTTCCTCTGGATCATCATGTTAGGCTATGGGTTGAACTAGATGGACTTTAAGTCTTCCTTCAACCTTAAAAACTATGTTACTATGTTAGGAAGTGTCATGGTTTGGGGAATGTTTTCTGCTATGGTTTCTTACATGTGTCTAGCACTCAATCAGCTAGGAATTTTCAGGCAGGACAATTCCCCCTGTCAGACAGCAAAACAGGTAAAGCAGTTCCTTGAAACAGAAAACATTGAAACAATGAAATGACCAGCCCAGAGTCCTGATCTAAACCCAATAGGAAACCTCTGGAAAATCTTTGGTGACAAAGTTATGACCAAGAAGTCCACAACAGTCACAGAACTGTGGAAGAGACTGGAAATTTACCAAAATCACACCTCAACAGTGTGAGAGGCTACAGATGTGCTGAAGTCATTAAAAGCAAAGGTCTGTACAGAGCAAAGGTCTGTACACTTCCTACTGATTGTGTGAAGGTTACAACAGTCACCAATTTAGTTTTAATCTATCTCTGTGCTACAGTCATTGCTGTTCTCTGATTATGATCATCGCATTTTGAGTAAAATAAAGGTTTTAAGCTGATAAACTTTTGTTGTTTTGGAAAACACTGTTCTAGTGGCTTGGTATACCTTCAAATGTTGATCAATGTAGATTATATTCTGTCTGAAAAAAACAAGTGATCATACATTGGTTTGACATTGTTTTCTAATTTTGACCACCAGTTTATGCAATAGTACATGATTTAAAAGGGTTTATCACTCCTATTATTTTAATTGATAATCTCTCCTTTGATAGGTCACCTCTATGGGTCTCAATTTTCTGACACCCCCACCAATCAGCTATTGTAGATATTTTGGATGATGGAAGCTTATCTGCTTTATCTTGTAGTGGCCACTAAACAGTGTGACAGGGCTAGAGTTTTACAGACATCATTTTACATCCAGACAATGTTGTAGCTGATAACAACTGATCAGTGAATCGCGTCATTCCGGTATCGGGTGACATCAGTACACCCGTACCGCTCTGCAGGCTTTAAGCCCCGTACTGCGTATGCGGCGTGGGTGTACTGACGTCACCCGATACCGGAAATGCTCGATTCTCGTCATTACAGCCCCATTACAGCCTCGCCAGCGCTGAGGAGCACTGGAAGGCGCTGAGAAAATTATGCCTTGCAGATCACGCCTATTAAGGTGTGCTATCATGACGACATGGGCCCGCCTGGGTAACTAAAGAATAGCCACTATACTCATTATCATCACTAATGAGTAAGTGATATAACGTTTTTCTTCACTTTCACTGGATGCATTTATTAGCAAAAAGGAGTGTGGGATTACTGATGGGAGGCTGCAGGGACATGTTTTAATAGCTTAGGAGGCGTTTTGGGGGTGACAGGATCCCTTTAATATAATCCATGCTGGCACACATTTGCCACCAAAAGTGGTAGACATTGTATTTACCACTGGCATAACTGATGACAATGGGCGAAGCCTTTTAAGTATATTTGTTTCTCTTATTACTAGAATTTTGCAAATAATTACCTTTTAAGTCTATTTTTGGAACTCACAGAGTCATATGTAGTACAGAATTGGCATTTTATCATATGTCAATATATAGATGTACGTATCAGATCTCTATGGCAACACGCTGCGGGAGTTGGCAAGCTGGAACAAGCGCAGTGAGCACAGAAAGTAGACCATTCAATAACAATGATAGCAACTGTAGAGTTTCCGGGATTTCATGCGCAATTTCTTCACTTACTTGTATGCTGATTAGTATACCGGAAATGATGTAATCAGGCATGCGCAGTCGGATGTCCAGAACACTGAGGTTCAACAGTATTTTCATCACGTAATGATGCCAGATACAAGACTCTAGGTTATGAGTTATAACTTTTAAACTCACGACAGCTGTATGTAATTTGTCTTATTAATTCTTATATGTATTATACACATTACTGATTATTGATACCACTGTAAATATAATTTTTATAATGCACTTAATCCATTAGTGTTATATGGTCATCTACTGCACTTGTACTTTCATGTATATAATATTTTTATAATGATTACTGTTTAAATGGATGTTAATTGTCAAACGCTGTGTTTTATAATTATATCACCATGGTCACACTCACTGGGTGCTTGATGAAGGCCAGTTTGGCCGAAATATTGCACCACACAGACTGATAAAGTCCACGTTTTTGCTTATTTTTAGTGCTGCCTGATTTTTTCATTGTTTATTTTGCTTTGGGCAAGGCAGTTTTGGGCTTTTGGTGCTGTTTTTTTTTTTAAAATATATTTATGTATGTTTTTTTGTTTAGCAAGCATATAGCACCTACGGATTACATGGGGGTTTTGCCTGTTGGTCTGCTATCTATTCTTCTTCTTATTATTGTTATATTAGTTGCTTATGTAGTGACAATACTTTCCTCAGCGCTTTATGGACATTATTTTTAAGTGTGTTACAGTAATTAAATATTTATTCATCATTAATGCAAAGTTATTACCCAGTAAAGTTATGTTTATGTATTATTGATGCACGATTGATCTGTTAAAGTCCCATCAATAGACAAGAGTGTTTTGTAATGTGTCCTTAGATCTTAATTTTGTAATCTGTTGCAGGAGTTATGGCTTAGTCATGAATCAGTGTGGGGTCATAGAGGTATACACATTCATGCACGCCTGTATTGTCTAAGAGGTTATACACGCTAGAGTTTTCCCGCCAGCTGAAAAAGAATCACAGAGAGTGCACACAGGCAAAGAAAGAGGTTCTGACAGGTAAACCACAGCAGGGTAAGTAATCATATATTGTAAATCACCCCCATAGGGAAAAGATAGAGTCAAAGAGATCATAATTGAGTTGTAACATGGAGTACTGCATCCCACCTGCAAAATGAAGAGCTGCCATTAGAATAGTAAAGATTGTGACACACAAAAAGAGTACAGTTCTTGTAAGTTTTTTGGAAATAACCAACTCTGAAGCGGAGAAGTAGATACATTACAGTGGAATGCCTTGACATAGATGACTAGAAAATGGATGCCAGGTCCCATTGAAGATCACCTGTGAATGCACCGATCGTAGTCTGTTCTAAGGAAGTTGCCCACATCCTCCTACATGCCTGCATGCCACCTGTCGCACCATAATAAAGGCTTGAAGATCACCACAGTGAATGCAGCTCTCTATTTCTATCTGAAATGATCACATTTGCTGGTCTACTCTGAGCATTGTTCGTTAAGTGGTAGAAAAGTGTTGTGGTGTACACCTACTTGTAAATGAGTTCCATAAGTCGCCACACTCCCGGCAGTAGTGCAGGGTCACTTCTTATTCCATGATGTAGATACCAAACATGCATTGATTATTTTTTCTATAAGTGATTAAAGAAAATCATGAAGTAAATAAAAAATATTTTGCTTTACGTCATTTTCTGAGACCCATAACTTTTTTGTTTTTCTGCTGAGTGATGGCTTTCTCTTTGCATAAGGAGATGATTCTTTAATTTAACTATTTTATGTCATTTATTTTATACAATTTCGCGTGCATACATAAGACACTTTGATTGCTTATTATAAAATTTTTAGTGAAGGGACCCCCCAAAAATGCATTTCTGCCATTATGATTGTTTTGTTTTATGGCATTAACTGACAAGGTTAATTAATTCCATATAATAGATCAGACTTTTACAAAAGCAGCAATGCCAAATATGAAATACTGGAAAAGGGAGTTGATTTGAAGCTTTATATATATACAGTGCCTTGCGAAAGTATTTGGCCCCCTTTAACTTTTCAACCTTTTGCCGCATTCAAGGCTTCAAACATAAAGATATAAATTCTAATTTTTTTGTGAAGAATCAACAAGAAGTGGGACACAATCGTGAAGTGGAATGAAATTTATTGCATATTTTAACAAATTAAAAACTGAAAAGTGGGGCGTGCAATATTAATTGGCCCCTTTACTTTCAGTGCAGCAAACTCACCACAGAAGTTCAGTGAGGATCTCTGAATGATCCAATGTTGTCCTAAATGACTGGTAATGATAAATAGAATCCACCTGTGTGTAATCAAGTCTCCGTATAAATGCACCTGCTCTGTGATAGTCTCAGGGTTCTATGTCAAGTGCAGAGTTTCATGAAGACCAAGGAACACACCAGGCAGGTCTGAGATACTGTTGTGGCAAAGTTTAAAGCTGGATTTGGATACAAAAAGATTTCCCAAGTTTTAAACATCTCAAGGAGCACTGTGCAAGTGATCATATTAAAATGGAAGGAGTATCAGACCACTGCAAATCTACCAAGACCCGACCGTTCCTCTAAACTTTCATCTTGAACAAGGAGAAGACTGATCAGAGATGCTGTCAAAAGGCCCATGATCACTCTGGATGAACTGCAGAGATCTACAGCTGAGGTGGTAGAGTTTGTCCACAGGACAACAATCAGTCGTACACTTCACAAATTTGGCCTTTATTGAAAAGTGGCAAGAAGAAAGCCATTTCTCAAAGATATCCATAAAAAGTCTTGTTTCAAGTTTGCCACAAGCCACCTGGGAGACACACCAAACATGTGGAATAAGGTGCTCTGGTCAGATGAAACCAAAATCGAACTTTTTTGGCCACAATGCAAAACGATGTTTGGTGTAAAAACAACACAGCTCATCACCCTCAAAACACCATCCCCACTGTCAAACATGGTGGTGGCAGCATCATGGTTTGGGTCTGCTTTTCTTCAGCAGGGACAGGGAAGATGGTTAAAATTGATGGGAAGATGGACGGAGCCAAATACAGGACTATTCTGTAAGAAAACCTGTTGGAGACTGCAAAAGACCTGAGATAGGAACGGAGATTTATCTTCCAACAAGACAATGATCCCAAACAGAAAGCAAAATCTACAATGGATTAGTTAAAAAATAAACGTATCCAGGTGTTAGAATGGCCAAGTCAAAGTCCAGACCTGAATCCAATCGAGAATCTGTGGAAAGAGCTGAACACTGCTGTTCACAAACGCTCTCCATCCAACCTCACCGAGCTCCAGCTGTTTTGCAAGGAAGATTGGGCAAGAATTTCAGTCTCTCGATGTGCAAAACTGATAGAGACATACCCCAAGTGACTTGCAGCTGTAATCGCAGCAAAAGTTGGCGCTATAAAGTATTAACTCAAGGGGGCCGAATAATATTGCATGCCCCACTTTTCAGTTTTTTATTTGTTAAAAAACTTCAAAATATCCAATAAATTTCGTTCCACTTCACGATTGTATCCCGCTTGTTGATTCTTCACAAAAAAAAGTAGAATATATATCTTTATGTTTGAAGCCTGACATGTGGCAAAAGGTTGAATAGTTCAAGGGGGCCAACTTTTTTTGCAAGGCACAGTATATAAATATATATATATACATATATATTATATGTACTGTATATATTTAAATGTTAAGAGCCAGCTGCAGCAATTAGAGATATGTATTGACTATATAGCCAGTATCTGCCATGGATGAGGACCCCTTCCCAGGATATGAATATAATGTCCTTTTGTGGGAAAAGGTTAAAGGAGCATGCATTCTACTTCTCAGGTTGTAACGAAGTTCTGCCACAAGACAATAATTCAAACCAACCCCTCTATAAGTTTCTCAATAAGCAGGGTATGATGTAAAAGTTCTAATATAAATTTAAATGATTTAAATTACTTATCAGTGACTAAGATACATATCTTAAAATTAAGAAAAATATTCTTTGGAATGGTCTCATAAATACAAAAGTAGATTATAAAGTCTGTTTATTTTATTTTGAATGACCAGCATTGTTCTCAGAAATTAATTACTGGAAAAAATAAAATAACTTAGAAAATGTCAGTTTCCTTGATACATTTCCAGTGTCCAAGACGCAGTGTCCATTTTATTCCCACTCATCCTTTAAATGCATGTTAACATTTTTGGCTGATGTGTCTAACAGAATATTTTTATCATCTTCTTAGTGAAAAGGATACTTTTGCTGTGGAGATCATGTTCCAATTTAACTTGATATGATAGATGAACTAATTCTGACCTCTGATAAAATAGGTAAATCAAATATTACTTATTATATGATAAGCTTTATTAGGTTTAAATCAAATGAAAATAATTTATTAAATCCAAATCTAAATTTATAACATTAAAATAAAAGTCCCATTCTTACATCCTTAAAGTAAGATGTTAAATATCATCTTAATTTACGACTGTTATAACCAGTATTTGTAATAATTACATGTTTTCAATTTTATTCATATGCACCATCAAATGCATAACATGAACAGAAGACAAGAGGACCAATTGATTGTCAATTAGTTTGTTATAGAAAGGTCTCTCTAGACTAAAATCAGTATTGCAAAATTTTACATTTGACAACAAAACATGACTATCGCTTAATTAACAATATGTGTCAGAGATCACTTACCTTTATCATGTACATGCTGTTTAATCTACACAGATTTGAGCACATTCTTCAATTCAGGGAGGAGATTCAATGGAATAAATTCAGTACAAATCCAATCTCCGAGGAAGCTTATATCATAGGCAGAAAAGATGGTTTTCCCAGAAGGAGATTCTGGGTTCATGAAGTCAACTTTGTTCGTGAAACATATGGTACTTTTCATAACCTTATATTTATATATTATATTCAACTGCAGTCTTTTCCTGATAAATTTTAATGTGATTATCAAATGTCCATTGAAACCTTTGATGTTCTTCTGTTGCATATCCAGGAAGACATTTGGAGTCAGGACACAACGTTTCGAAGATGCATTCCTCCTGAAGAAAGATTAGTGTTGACGCTGAGGTAAAATTTATATTGATTTGTTTATTGTACATATGTATTATTTTCCTTTGCCTGTTGGTTTCTAAAATGCTAATAATTAAGTACTGTAGATTATATTGGCATCCATGTACCCTAGTTTAGTTAATCATTTGCATTTATTAGGCCCCTTTCACATAGGTGTTTTTGCCTGGATCCGGACAAAAAAATGTATCTTGCGGTCAGCAGCGTTTTTTTTTCGCCACCGCAACTGCTGCAACTGCCGCAACCACACTTGCCGCACCTTACCGCAAGCCCCATAGACAATGTATGGGGCTTGCCGCAACTGTGCCACAAGTGCGGCCGTTAGGTGGCAGATGCCCTAAATCTGCCGCATCTGCTGCATTTTGGCGAAAACGCCAGTGTGAATGCAGCCTTATGTATATTTAAATAGCCGAATGTTGAAAGGGGTTAAAAATAATAATAATAATAATAATTTTTTATTTATATAGCGCCAACATATTCCGCAGCGCTTCACATTCACAATACAAACCTCACATTTAAACAATCATAAGAAACAATTAGAAAATACAATACAATGCCAAAAACAAAGCATAACATAATACAATAATTGGAGCAAAAAATGGCAACCCTGCTCATAATAAGAGCTTACAATCTAACAATGAGGTGGGGGTGACAAAGTATAGGTGCTCATTAGAGATGGGCGAGTCCGAAAAGACTCGGAATTGCAAGACCCCAACGAGTCCGAGTCAAGGACTCGGGACTCGTTGCGAGTCCAGCGAGTCCAATGTTAATGAATAGGGACCCGAGTAATAGCGAATAATGACATTTACAACTCGCTGATGTGTCTCTGAAAGTGTGCGAGTCCAAACTCGCTGGTTTTTCTCTTATTTTGAGGCTTGTAGCCGATGATGCGAGGGAAGGGATTCTCCAGCACACACCATGCTTTAAGGAAACAGGAAGCGAGTCGCGCTGACAGGCGCACACACAGAGCGATCCATTCATCAGTGCAATCATGGCAGCAGGACGTGGCACGGTGAACACACTGCGTCTTATTGCACTTGTGGAGGCTCGTCCATTTCTATGGCTCCCTACAGATCCTGACTATGGGGATACGACCCAAATTAATACAGCCTGGAGAGAGATCGCCCAAGAGATGTTCCCTGCGTTCCATCGGAGTGACCATGAGGAACAGAGCAATCTAAGTAAGTTAAATGAGTTTACACGTTATATATTGCATTTACTGTATATATACTCGTGTATAAGCCGACCCGTGTATAAGCCGACCCCCCTATTTTTGCCCCGAAAAACTATGAAAACATATTCACCGCCATCCTGGTATACAGCGGCTATCACTGGTAGACAGCCCCCCAGCAGAGTATACACCTCCCCCTGCAGAGTATACAGGCCCCCAGCTGGGTATACATGCCCCCATATTGTGGTATACAGGCAGGGGCGGACTGGCCCAGGTGCCACGGGTCATGCGGCTGCAGGAGCATGAATAATCCGCATGTCCCTGAAGCAGCAGGCGGAAACGGAAGCTCCTGACCGCGCGATGACGTCATCAGCACGCGGCTGCGTCCGGGAGTGAGCGTCTGTGAGTGGTGTGCGGCTGCGACTGTTAACGAGCGGCTGTGAGGAGCGCGAGGCTGCGGCTGGGAGCGAGCCATAGGATAATGCGGGAGCTGCGGTGACTGTGAGGCGGCCGCCAGTCATCACCCCCCCCACACACCCCGTCCTCACCTGTGTCGGGCCAGTGAGGGAGGGTTGCGACCCAAACTGTAGGGTGCCAGTCAGTCCCTGTATACAGGGCCCTCAGTGTGTGTACAGGCCCCCCCAGCAGTGGGTATACAGGGCCCCCAGCAGTGGGTAGACAGTGGCCCAGTGGGTTTACAGGGCCCCCAGCAGTGGGAATACAGGGCCCCCATAGCAGGGTATACAGGACCCTGAATGTGTTATCATGCTCCACCGCATAGTTGCCTATATTTGGATGGGGTCACAACAGTACAATGAGTTTAATGTCTGATCCTCCTGGCTCTTTCGGCCAAGGGGTTGGGTGTATATAAATACCACTAATGACCAGAGTCTGGTGCCCGCACTATTACATTCTCTATGCGTTGACATGTGTCCTGCCTCATTTGTGATTGTGGCCACGTGAGCTCAATGTCCGTAATGCTGTTGATGATGTTCCACACTGTCGTGTCACTGTGCCTTGTATACACATTACACACACAAAATGAATAAAATGTTATTGTTGATTTGTACACATACTTTTGTTGTTTCAAATATTACACATCTCTAAAGCCGGTTTCAAATCATTTCACAGTTGACCATCTTAAAAAACGGTGGAGGAGCTGCCGGGACCAGCATAAGAAGCAGTACCGGCAGTACTCAGAGAGACAACCGGGAGCCGCTCCATTGCTCAACCACTACCACTTTTATGACCGGCTGTCCTTCCTTCACCCGGTGGCCCGTATGCCAAGGTATGTGTCTGCAGCACTGTTGTGTACATTTAGTATTATTTATTAATATATACATTAGGTTCCATTTCGGGTCTGTGGGTAGCAGAGTATACACGTGGCTCTGTGGGTAGCAGAGTATACAGGCGGGTCTGTGGGTAGCAGAGTATACAGGCGGGTCTGAGGTAGCAGAGTATACAGGCGTCTCTGTGGGTAGCAGAGTATACAGGCGGGTCTGAGGTAGCAGAGTATACAGGCGTCTCTGTGGGTAGCAGAGTATACAGGCGGGTCTGAGGTAGCAGAGTATAAAGACGGCTCTGTGGGTAGCAGAGTATACAGGCGGGTCTGTGGGTAGCAGAGTATACAGGCGGGTCTGTGGGTAGCAGAGTATACAGGCGGGTCTGTGGGTAGCAGAGTATACAGGCGGGTCTGAGGTAGCAGAGTATACAGGCGGGTCTGAGGTAGCAGAGTATACAGGCGGGTCTGAGGTAGCAGAGTATACAGGCGTCTCTGTGGGTAGCAGAGTATACAGGCGGGTCTGTGGGTAGCAGAGTATACAGGCGGGTCTGAGGTAGCAGAGTATACAGGCGGGTCTGAGGTAGCAGAGTATACAGGCGGGTCTGAGGTAGCAGAGTATACAGGCGGGTCTGTGGGTAGCAGAGTATACAGGCGGGTCTGAGGTAGCAGAGTATACAGGCGTCTCTGTGGGTAGCAGAGTATACAGGCGGGTCTGTGGGTAGCAGAGTATACAGGCGGGTCTGAGGTAGCAGAGTATACAGGCGGGTCTGAGGTAGCAGAATATACAGGCGGGTCTGAGGTAGCAGAGTATACAGGCGGGTATGTGGGTAGCAGAGTATACAGGCGGGTCTGAGGTAGCAGAGTATACAGGCGGGTCTGTGGGTAGCAGAGTATACAGGCGGGTCTGAGGTAGCAGAGTATACAGGCGGGTCTGTGGGTAGCAGAGTATACAGGCGGGTCTGTGGGTAGCAGAGTATACAGGCGGGTCTGAGGTAGCAGAGTATACAGGCGGGTCTGAGGTAGCAGAGTATAAAGACGGCTCTGTGGGTAGCAGAGTATATAGGTGATGAGAATAGGGTTAATAGATGGTGCTACAGTGTTGGGGCGTGCTAGAGGGAGCAGAGATCCGATTACTGCCATAATTTCTGACCTTATTAAAGATAGCGGCCGCAGCTAAATGACATCATGGCAAAGGTAAACATGGGGTGTGGTTAGCTGCAGGAGGTTAGTGAGAGGTGTGGGTTGTTTGGCAGAGGGCGTGGTGTGGGCGTGGTGAGCGCTGCTCCAGCGTCAGATACGCTGCGAGCGCGGAACCGCGGCACATCTCCAGGAGCAGAGGACGTGTCCGGTACGTCCGTAGCCCCCGGCCTCCCGTTGTCCGCACACACAGCCCCGCTGTGACCTCTGCAGTGTCACAGGCCCCGGCGGGCGTCTGTCATCTCCTCCTGACACTGACCTCCTCCTGATTTGATTGTCTGTGTTGTCCCCCCCCCGCTGTCAGCATCAGTGATCTGCTAAGACCTGTGGGTGCACAGACGGGGGAAGTACAAATGCCAGCATGCCGGGGCGGATTGGGCGCTGTGAGGGGCGCAGGTCTTGCTGTGAGCGGAGGGCGCGAGGCCGCTCGAGAAAACGCTATAGCGGCTGTGTGAGTTAAGCGTCTGCGGCTCGCGAAGGCGCATACGCGTCTCCGCTCGCAGTGACGCTAAGGAGTTTGGGATTAGGCTACAGTGCCGGAATTTCAAACTCCCGATTATATAAATAGATTATATATATATATATATTGTATACCTTTCAACCCCTTCCCTGCTTTATATAGATGATATAAGCTAAAAGTTTTGTGAATTAAGTATGTCAAGTAAAAAGTGAAGTCAGGGGGACTTTTTTTTTTCATGTGAACCATTGGTGTTATTGATCGTCTAGATTAGATGGGATGGGGGGGGGTGGGTGTTAATCAGGGGGTGAAAAATTATGTATTAGTATGGAATTAGCAAAGAAAGTCACGTATTCCTTTATGTTATGTACAGTTGGTTATTCTTTCATAATAATAACAAATATCTGATTAATAATACACAGATACACAGAGTCTAAAAAGCGTGCAACTTAATGTTTGACCTATGTTTTTGTTTCCAAATGCAATGCATTCACCAAATTTTTTTTTACTTTACCCACAGAGAAGCTTACTACAGAGGGCGGCGTGCTGTGAACCCTCCACCGCCAAACAGAAGGCGGCGTGGAGAACACCCACCACCACCACCACGGCCGGCGCCACCACCACCACCGCCGTCGCCGCCGCCACCACCACCACCACCAGCATCGCCAGGGCCAGCACCACCACCGCCGCCACCAGCGGCCGGGCCAGCACCACCACCGCCGCCACCAGCGGCAGGCCCATCAACACCACCACCGCCGTCCCCGCCACCACCACCACCACCGCCACCAGCGGCAGGGTCCGCACCACCACCGCCCCCACCAGCGGCAGGGCCAGCACCACCACCGCCACCACCAGCGGCAGGGCCAGCACCACCACCGCCACCACCAGCGGCAGGGCCAGCACCACCAGCGGCAGGCCCAGCTTATGGTCCCATCCCGGGGTCTGCACAATTAAGTGTGCAACAGAGTAATGCTGACTTTGCCCGCAGTATTATACCATTCATGGATAATATTCCATTTGACAGGCTACTGCGGGCAAGGTCAGCATTACAGATAGTGCTGGAAGCCTGTCAGCCAGGAAACGACCCCGGTGATGTGTTCCAATATTTGGATGGGTGGAAAATAAACTCTACCAGGCTGGGCAGGCCCACAACACGGGACAGCCAAGTCCCACCCCACAGGGCTTTGCCTCACTGCCAGTGGCCAGCGAACAGGGACCTACCACCGTTCCCTACACCTGTTCAGATGATCCACCCTGAAGGGTTCGGCCAGGCCATCCGTGGGGCCCTTGACCTTTTGCAGGACGGACAGCCCACCTACCAGGACCTGTAGGGCTCCATTTATTGTTTTTGATGTAGTTACCTTAATTAAAGGTAGTATTTGTTGGAATGTCCAAACAGTGCTGCCATTTTTTTTTTTTAAACACAGTTTTAAAAACCAGCTTTGTGTCTGTCTTTTTTTCAAGGAATGAATGTGGATTTTTTTTTTTTGGTTGGGCTTCAAGTCATCATAATTATTATAATTATTTATTTATATAGCGGCCATAGGTTCCATGGCGCTTTACATGAGGAAAAGGTAGAGAAGGACAAGTACAATAAACATAGACAATAAGGTCATACAGGTACAATAGTAGAGGACCCTGTACGCGTGGGCTCACATTCTACGAGGGGTGGGTGGGGATACAATAGGGTGGGGAAGGTGTCGGTCGTGGGGCGTGTAGCGGGGTCTCATGGCAGGTTGTAGGCCTGTCGGAAGAGGTGAGTCTTTATAAGTATCTTTAAGGTTCAGAGGGTAGGCGACTGACTGATGAGGTGGGGCAGGGAGTTCCATAGCATGGCGGATGACCGGGAGAAATCCTGTATGCGGTTGTGGGAAGAGGAGATGAGGGTGGACTGTAGGACAAGTTCTTGGGATGAACGCAGGTTGCGTGAGGGATGGTATCGGGAGATCATGTCGGAGATGTATGGTGGGGATAGGTTGTGTAAGGCTTTGAATGTCATGGTCAGTGTTTTAAAGTGAGCTCTCTGTGGGCCGGAGGGGCCAGTGAACGGCTTGGCAGAGGGGGTAGGCAGGGGAGTAGCGTGAGGACAGATGGATTAGCCGGGCAGCAGAGTTTAGTATAGATTGGAGAGTTGCAAGAGAGTTGGCAGGGAGACCTATGCGAAGGAGGTTGCAGTAGTCAAGGCGGGAGATGATGAGGGCATTTATGAGTGTTTCAGCAGTGTCAGGATTGAGGAACGACCGAATTGGTTAAATATTTTTGAGTTGGAGTCACAGGGACTTGGTTAGGGACTACAGGTGGGGCTTGAAGGAGAGGGAGGAGTCAAGGATTACCCCGAGACAGTTGGCGTGGTGGACAGGGGAGAGAGCATCATTAGCAAGTACTTTACGGCCCGCATGGCGCATGAAGTCACCTTGGTTACTAAGTGTCAAATCATGACTCCACATACAACTGTTGCTGACAAACAGTGCCTGTGTTTGGGGGGTTACTTTATGCCTCGCTATGGCAACAAGACTATGAACACACATGTGAGAGGCTGGGACGTCTACATGCTACACATCGCGTCTACGCGTTTTGTATGGAGCGTACAGTGGGACCCTTCAACAGGCTCCAGCAGGATGATAGTCCAAGCAACGCCCACGATGCAGGCATAGGATTGGTGCCTGGAAAAATTAGCCCAAGGGGCTGTTTCCCATTTTTGGTATAAATGTAGGCCTAAGGGCCATAAAAAGCTTGTTAGCCAGGGTGTCTCCCAAACCATGATAAGCTTGTTAGCCTGTGTGGCTCAAAAAATTAGCCCAAGGGGCTGTTTCCCATTTTTGGTATAAATGTAGGTCTAAGGGCCATACAAAGCTTGTTAGCCAGGGTGTCTCCCAAACCATGATAAGCTTGTTAGCCTTTGTGGCTCAAAAAATTAGCCCAAGGGGCTGTTTCCCATTTTTGGTATAAATGTAGGCCTAAGGGCCATAAAAAGCTTGTTAGCCAGGGTGTCTCCCAAACCATGATAAGCTTGTTAGCCTGTGTGGCTCAAAAAATTAGCCCAAGGGGCTGTTTCCCATTTTTGGTATAAATGTAGGTCTAAGGGCCATACAAAGCTTGTTAGCCAGGGTGTCTCCCAAACCATGATAAGCTTGTTAGCCTGGGTGGCTCAAAAAATTAGCCCAAGGGGCTGTTTCCCATTTTTGGTATAAATGTAGGCCTAAGGGCCATAAAAAGCTTGTTAGCCAGGGTGTCTCCCAAACCATGATAAGCTTGTTAGCCTGTGTGGCTCAAAAAATTAGCCCAAGGGGCTGTTTCCCATTTTTGGTATAAATGTAGGTCTAAGGGCCATACAAAGCTTGTTAGCCAGGGTGTCTCCCAAACCATGATAAGCTTGTTAGCCTGGGTGGCTCAAAAAATTAGCCCAAGGGGCTGTTTCCCATTTTTGGTATAAATGTAGGCCTAAGGGCCATAAAAAGCTTGTTAGCCAGGGTGTCTCCCAAACCATGATAAGCTTGTTAGCCTGGGTGGCTCAAAAAATTAGCCCAAAGGGCTTAATAAAGTATATTTTTAAATAAAGCAGGGCGCTTGGCCCATTGCATATTATTGCTTGGACTAGGAGCATAGAAGAAGCAAGGCCAACTATGCAGTCGTAGGCTTGGTGCCTCAAAAAATTAGCCCAAAGGGCTTAATAACGTATTTTTTTACATAAAGCAGGGCGCTTGGCCCATAGCATATTATTGCTTGGACTGGGTGCCGAATGAAATCAACAGAGCTACGGGACTTGTCATTAATTCCTGTCCAAAATGGGCATATTGTTAACAGCGCAATATCCCAATCATATAAATTATGATTAGGTTAATCTAGGATTGTGTACTGTCGTCAGGAGGGCTTAGGAACTGTGATGATATCCAATCCTTGTTGAATTTAATTAGAGTGAGCCTGTCGGCATTTTCTGTGGTGAGGCGGGACCTTCTATCAGTGACTATACCCCCAGCGGCACTGAAAACACGCTCTGATGTCACACTAGCAGCTGGGCATGCCAGCACCTCCAAGGCATACAATGACAGCTCAGTCCAAGTGTGCAGCTTGGAAACCCAGTAATTAAAGGGTACAGAAGGGTCGGTTAGGAAGCTGGTACTGTCACTGAGATACTGCTGCACCATGTTGGACAATTGTTGTCTCCTACTCAAGGTCACCGTTGGCAAATTACGTTCTTGATTGGAAGGTCTGTTGAACATCGCCCAGTTGGCGGACATCTTACCCCCACCTCTTCTTGTCATTGATGGCGTTTGTGTCCCAACCAAAGGCTGCTGTTGGAAAGAGCTGGTTCTTCGATGTATAGCGGATTCAGACGGTGATATTGCCAGCAAAATATCAAGAAGAACCCTCTTTACATGATCCATCGTTAAGCCCCTGGATGAGTGCGACAGCAGCGACTGAAATTTGTCTTTGTACCGTGGGTCCAAAAACGTTGACAACCAGTAGAGGTCGCTGTCATAGATGTGTATGACGCGTGGATCTTTGGAGACACATTGACACATTACTTCAGCCATGTGTGCTAAGCTGCAAAGACTCATCTCCTCGGTTACAACAGAATGAAGATCACTACGCGTCGTGGCCTCTAAATCGGTGTCCGCCTCCTCCTCTTCAGCCCACCCATGCTGTACCGACATAAACGTAGGGTTGGGAGTACCATCAGGGTTCACATCAGTACCAGACAAAAATAAATCTTCTTCATCATCACCCTCATCACCATCTTCCTGAACCAATGTAGCCTGCTGATATTGGCTAGGGTGGCTAGGATCAGCGATGTTCAATTCTGGCTCCATAGCCATCCGCTGTGCTCTCAAAGCATCTGTTTTGAGATTCAATAGGGATTCTTGGAGCAGGCAGAGCATGGGGATGGTGAGACTTATAATCGACTGATCCCCACTGACAAGTTTGGTACAGTATTCGAAGTTATCCAGCAACTCGCAAAGGTCAGCGATCCAGACCCACTCGAAAGTAGTGATGTGTGTGGTATGACTTCCAGGTTGACGGGCATGTTGCAGCTGAAATTCCGCTATTGCCTTCTGCTGCTCATTAAACCTTGCCAGCATATGGAAGGTGGAGTTCCATCGCGTAGGCATGTCGCAAATTAGCCTGTGTTTCGGCAAGTTAAATTGGATTTGAAGGGCAGAAAGACTTGCAGCTGCTGTGGACGAATGTCTAAAGTGGGCGCAAATTCGCCTCACCTTATCCAGTAGCTCAGATAACTCTGGGTATATTTTGAGGAATTTCTGAACTACCAGGTTCAGGACATGAGCCATGCAAGGCACATGTACAAGTTTACCGTGCTTTATTGCCGCCACAAGGTTTGCACCATTATCGCTCACAACTAGACCTGGTTGTAGTTCCAGTGGGGCCAGCCACTCATCGGTCTGTTGCTTGAGACCTTTCCACAACTCTGTTGCAGTGTGACGTGTGTCACCTAGGCAGATAAGCTTCAGAAGAGCCTGTTGTCGCCTTGCAGAAGCAGTACTGCAAAGCTCCCAACTCGGACGTGATGGTGCTTGAGGCTCAGCAGTGGACAAGGAAGTGGCAGAAGCAGATTGGGCACTGGACATATATGAGGAGGCAGACACCCGGAATGATGTTGGGCCCGCTATTCGTGGAGTTGGAAGTATGTCAGATGGTACAGTTTTAGAAGTTGGGACACTCTCCACCAGGTTGATCCAGTGAGCCGTTAGTGAAATGTATCTGCCCTGTCCACAACTACTTGTCCACGTGTCCGTTGTTAGGTGGACTTTGGCGGTGACAGCATTTGTTAAAGCACGTTTTAAGTTGTTAACCACGTGCTGGTGTAAGGCGGGAACGGCACTACGTGAGAAAAAGTACCGGCTGGGTACAGAGTATCGTGGTGCTGCCTCAGCCATCAACTCCCGAAAAGACTCTGTACCCACAAGCCTAAACGGCAGCATTTCCACAGCTAACAACTTGGCTATTTTCGCTGTCACTTTTTGGGAATATGGGTGTGTCGGTTGGAACTTCCGCTGTCTTTCATACAGCTGTGGCACAGACAACTGCACGTTTGGACCAGACTGACAAGAGGATTGACTACTGTCATGTCTGTCTTGTAAAGCACCTTGGGAGGAGTACGCTTGAGCAGGAGCTGAAGCCTGAACACTTGCTGGTGAAGGATGTATCTGAGGTGGCCTGGAAGTGTTTGGATCTGAAGGCACTGATTTTGAACCCTGATAGGGTGCCCACTGAATTGGGTGCTTAAGAGACATATGCTTGCGCATACTGCTGGTGCTCTGGTTTCCTTTTACCGTGCCTCTGCTAAGCCTTGCCTGGCACATCTTACAGATAACCATATTTGATAATGTTGGGCTATCCTTAAAAAATTGCCACACACTGGCTGTTCGTCCTTTATTTTTAATTGGAGGAAGAGGAGGATGACTCTGTTCAACACCAACTGTGGACACATTTTGGGCAACTGTGTTTGCAGTTTGTGCAACAGTTGGCACAGTTTGTGCCACAGTTGACGCTATTTGGGCAACTGTTCTCACAGTTTGTGTTCTGGAGACAGTACGCCTTTGTGATTTTGCCAGTGGTACATAGCCACTTTCATCCTCCTGGCTGCTCTCTTGGCTATGCAATTCAGCAATCCAGGTAGGATCTGTGGTGTCATCATCCACCCCTTCCAGTTCAAAGGATTCTGGATAAACTGACTGAGCAGGCTGGCCAGATGAGATGTGTGTCTCATCATCCTCATCATCATCCACCTCCTGAGATACTGTTTGCATTTCGTGAAAGTGTCTTTCCTCAGGACGCACTACTTCCAAACTTTGGCCATGAGTAGACATTTCGTCTACTTCAAGTATGTCGTCAGGCAGTGACAAAGAAACCCCTTGATAAGAACCGAATAAGTCATCCGAGTGACCAAGGTCCATATCCAAATTTTCCTCTGGCTGCCGATGGGTTGAGGCAATATGACGACTTTGAGGATTGGATGGCGCTGCATTGTCTGTAGCGACACTGGAATGTCTTGCCACGGATGATTGCGTACTGCAAGAACCAGTGGTCGAGGGCGTCTGAGCCATCCAAGATGTTATCTTGTCATGCTCATCCGGCCTCAACACACGTTTTCTTTGAGTACTGGGATTTCTAGGTAGAAAAAAGGACGTTCTATCAATCCTAGGCTGTGTACTTGTACCAGTGCCTTCTTGGGCAAGACTGCTGCGGCCACGAGCTCGTCCCTGTCCCTTTGCAACATCCTTTTTGGTAATTGTTTTTTTTTGAGACATTGTAGACGAATGCACAGTCACCGAGTTGGAGTTAGGTGTTGCTGTATGCGTCACTTGCTGGCGGGGTAAGTGTGCGCGCTCACACTTGGCAGTGAAGCCGCACACTACACTCCCTAAAAAAATTAGTTTCAAGTGCGCACAGCCACCGAGATGTGGTTAGGTGTTGCTGAATGCGTCACTTGCTGGCGGGGTAAGTGTGCGCGCTCACACTTGGCAGTGAAGCCGCACACTACACTCCCTAAAAAAATTAGTTTCAAGTGCGCACAGCCACCGAGATGTGGTTAGGTGTTGCTGAATGCGTCACTTGCTGGCGGGGTAAGTGTGCGCGCTCACACTTGGCAGTGAAGCCGCACACTACACTCCCTAAAAAAATTAGTTTCAAGTGCGCACAGCCACCGAGATGTGGTTAGGTGTTGCTGAATGCGTCACTTGCTGGCGGGGTAAGTGTGCGCGCTCACACTTGGCAGTGAAGCCGCACACTACACTCCCTAAAAAAATTAGTTTCAAGTGCGCACAGCCACCGAGATGTGGTTAGGTGTTGCTGAATGCGTCACTTGCTGGCGGGGTAAGTGTGCGCGCTCACACTTGGCAGTGAAGCCGCACACTACACTCCCTAAAAAAATTAGTTTCAAGTGCGCACAGCCACCGAGATGTGGTTAGGTGTTGCTGAATGCGTCACTTGCTGGCGGGGTAAGTGTGCGCTCTCACACTTGGCAGTGAAGCCGCACACTACACTCCCTAAAAAAATTGGTTTGAAGTGCGCACAGCCACCGAGATGTGGTTAGGTTAGCTGAATGCGTCACTTGCTGGCGGGGTAAGTGTGCGCTCTCACACTTGGCAGTGAAGCCGCACACTACACTCCCTAAAAAAATTGGTTTGAAGTGCGCACAGCCACCGAGATGTGGTTAGGTTAGCTGAATGCGTCACTTGCTGGCGGGGTAAGTGTGCGCTCTCACACTTGGCAGTGAAGCCGCACACTACACTCCCTAAAAAAATTGGTTTGAAGTGCGCACAGCCACCGAGATGTGGTTAGGTTAGCTGAATGCGTCACTTGCTGGCGGGGTAAGTGTGCGCTCTCACACTTGGCAGTGAAGCCGCACACTACACTCCCTAAAAAAATTGGTTAGAAGTGCGCACAGCCACCGAGATGTGGTTAGGTTAGCTGAATGCGTCACTTGCTGGCGGGGTAAGTGTGCGCTCTCACACTTGGCAGTGAAGCCGCACACTACACTCCCTAAAAAAATTGGTTAGAAGTGCGCACAGCCACCGAGATGTGGTTAGGTTAGCTGAATGCGTCACTTGCTGGCGGGGTAAGAGTGCGCTCTCACACTTGGCAGTGAAGCCGCACACTACACTCCCTAAAAAAATTGGTTTGAAGTGCGCACAGCCACCGAGATGTGGTTAGGTTAGCTGAATGCGTCACTTGCTGGCGGGGTAAGTGTGCGCTCTCACACTTGGCAGTGAAGCCGCACACTACACTCCCTAAGGTGGAGTACGTGCTAGTAGCAACACACTGGTCTGCCACAGAAAAAATAACGCTCTATGGCTTATTAGGAACAAAAATCGATCTGGTGCAAAAACAAAAAGGAAACAGCACCTCAGCTAAGCCTCTGACTGCAGCTGTTAGCAAAGCTGAGTGAGTAAGCTAAGCTATGAGGTCCGTCCTGTGTGCACTCTAAGGCTTCTCCTTCCTTCCCTCCCTGCCTGCCTACACAGCACTACTCCGTCCTCCTCCTAGCTCTCAGAAGAGCTTTTTGGGTTAATAAAAGGAATCTTCCCTACACTGACAATCCCTGATCTGCTCCAGCATATATCTCTCTCTCCCTATACTAGGTCAGATCGTCTCAGGAATGTGCCCAAAATGGCGGGGACAAGCCTTATATACTGCCTTGCCTGTCATAGATGACATAGGCATGACGCTGGACAGCAGCCAATCATAGTCCTGACACAACCAACTTTGCTATGCCATTACTGACTATGATTGGCTATCTTCACAAGTTTTCTGACCTAACACGCACGCTGTGCTGACTCGGAACATAACAGATTCTGTATTCCAGAGTCCGAATCCCGAATACAGTATACAGGACTCGGAATCGTAGACTCGTAGGACTCGGAATCGTAGACTCGCTCAGACTCGCTGCTGACAGCGGGTATCTGTGACGAGTCAAGCTTATTGCCATTGAATTCCATTGGACTCGTCACTGTGCGAGTCCAAGCTGGGAGATTCGCCGAGTAACGAGTCCTGCGAGTACCTTCAGAATCGCCGAGTCCCGAGTCCTAGCGAGTAGACTCGCCCATCCCTAGTGCTCATTTGCAATGAAAGTATAGTTAACTTGAGGAGATGGGGAACAGATTGGAGCAGAATAAGTGGCCACAACCCGTTATATGTGATCCACTTGAGGCGGAGCGGATAGGCTATGTCTAGATGACTGACTAGGGATCATGATAGGCCGCCCTAAAGAGATGTGTTTTTAGGGATCGCCTAAAACTATTTAAGTTGTGGATACCTCTAATTTTTTTGGGTAGAGGGTTCCAAAGAATTGGTGCGGCTCGGGAGAAGTCTTGGAGCCGGGAGTGGGAGGTTCGGATTAATGCAGAAGTGAGTCTAAAGTCACTTCCAGAGCGAAGAGAACGGCTGGGGTGATAGACAGAGATGAGGGAGGAGATGTATGGGGGTGCTGCACTGTGAAGAGCTTTGTGGGTGAGAACAAGCAGTTTGAAATGGATCCTATAGTATATAGGCAGCCAGTGCAATGACTGGCATTGAGCAGAAGCGTCTGAGTAACGATTAGCTAGATAGGTAATCCTGGCTGCTGCATTAAGGATGGACTGGAGAGGGGACAGTCTAGTGCGGGGGAGGCCAACTAAGAGAGAATTACAATAGTCAAGGCGCGAGTGAATCAGGGCCACAGTGAGGGTTTTTGTAGTTTCCAAGGTGAGAAAGGGGCGAATTCTGGAGATGTTCTTCAGGTGCAAGCGGTAAGAGCGGGCGAGAGATTGTATATATGGAGTGAAGGAAAGATCAGAGTCAAACATAACACCCAGACAGCGAGCCTGCTGACTCGGCACTATTGTGGTGCCGCACACTGAGAGAGAGATGTCATATTTAGGGAGGTTAATGGAGGGCGGGACCAGGAGTAGTTCACTTTTGGAAAGATTAAGTTTCAGGTAGAGAGCGGACATGATATTGGAAACTGCGGTTAGACAGTCATTAGTGTTCTTTATTAGAGCGGGAGTAAGGTCAGGGGAAGAAGTGTATAGTTGTGTGTCATCAGCATAAAGATGGTACTGGAAACCAAATCTGCTGATGGTCTGTCCAATCGGGGCTGTGTAGAGTGAGAAGAGAACAGGTCCAAGGACTGAACCCTGAGGGACTCCAATAGTGAGAGGAAGAGGGGAGGAAGTGGAGCCAGCAAATGATACACTGAAAGAGCGGTCAGAGAGATAGGAAGAGAACCAGGAGAGAGTCGTGTCCTTGATGCCGATGGAGGGCAGCATAGCGAGTAGGAGATGGTGGTCAACAGTGTCAAAGGCTGCAGAGAGATCAAGAAGGATAAGCAGAGAGTGGTGACCATTACGTTTTGCCGTCAGAAGGTCATTGGTCACCTTGGTGAGAGCAGTTTCTGTAGAATGTAGGGGGCGGAAACCAGACTGTAATGGGTCTAGAAGAGAGTGAGTGGAGAGGTAATGAGTGAGGCGGGAGTAGACCAGGTGCTCCAGGAGTTTAGAGATGAAGGGGAGATTGGAAACTGGTCTGTAGTTGTTTGTGCAGGAAGGGTCGAGAGAAGATTTCTTTAATAAAGGAGTGATGATAGAGTGTTTAAAGGAGGAGGGGAAGACGCCAGAAGAGAGGGAGAGATTGAAGATTTTGGTTAAGTGAGTGGTGACCACCGGAGAGAGAGACTGGAGTAGGTGTGAGGGGATGGGGTCAGGAGTGCATGTCGTGGGACGAGAGGAAGAGAGGAGCCTGGAGACTTCATCTTCTGTGACCGGGTCAAAAGTAGTGAGTGAGCCGCAGGAAATGTGGGGAGAGGTAGGGATAACAGCAATTTGAGGTTGGGAGTTGATTTCCTGACGGATGTTTTCTATTTTCTCTGTGAAGTAAGAGGCCAGATCATCAGCACAGAGGTCAGTTATGGGGGCCTGCACTTTAGGACTGAGGAGAGAGTGAAAGGTGTCAAAGAGTTCTTTTGGGTTGTTGGATAGTGAGGAGATCAAAGTGGTGAAGTAGGTTTGTTTGGCAAGGTGAAGGGCAGAATTGTAAGTTCTCAGCATAAATTTGTAGTGAATGAAGTTTTCTGGAGTGCGACTTTTCCTCCATAGACGTTCAGCACTCCTAGAGCATCGCTGGAGGAATCGAGTTTGTGATGTGAGCCAGGGCTGTTTTGCTCTGTGTTTTGAGGTTTTGAGGGTGAGGGGCGCTACTTGGTCCAGGGTCCTTCTGAGAGAGTCATTTAAGTGATTGACTGCCAGATCGGGACAGGAAAATGAGGAGATTGGGGACAGTGATGAGTGTAGAGAGTCTAAGAATGTGTGAGGGTTTATGGCCTTTGGATTTCTGAATGTGTGAAATATAGAAATGTGCTGGGGTGGGTGAGGGTTAGTGAGTGTGAAGGAGAGAATGTTGTGGTCAGAGAGGGGAAGTTCTGAATTATCTAAGGAGGAGGTTGAGCAGAGCCGGACAAAGATCAGGTCAAGGGTGTTACCATCCTTGTGTGTCATCGAGGTTGAGAGCTGAGAGAGGCCAAGAGATATGGTTAGAGATAGGAGCTGAAATGCAGATGAGGAGATGGGGCTGTTTGTGGGGATGTTGAAGTCTCCCAGAATAATGGTTGGTACTTCTAAGGACATGAAATGCGGCAGCCATGCGGAGAAATGGTCGAGGAATTGGGTGGGTGACCCTGGGGGGCGGTAAACCACCGCTACTCTAAGGGGGAGGGGATGGAAGAGCCTAATTATGTGGACCTCAAAAGAGGGGAATGAGAGTGATGGAGCTGGGGAGGATGACCTGAAAAGTACATTGTGGGGACAGGAGTAAGCCTACTCCACCACCATGTCTTTTGCCAGGTCTTGGGGAATGAGAGAAATGCAAGCCGCCATAAGAAATAGCGGCCGGGGACACTGTGTCTGAATCCTGGATCCAGGTTTCAATGAGGGCCAGCAGATTAAGGGAGTTAGTGAGAAAGTAGTTATGAGTGAGTGGAAGTTTGTTACATGCAGACCGTGGATTCCAGAGAGCACAATTAAAAGAGGGCAATGAGGGTGTGCCAGTAATGTTTATAAGGTTGGTGGGGTTTCTGTGTGTGGTGGGAGAGGGGTAGAAGTTGGTGGAAGGTGGACCAGGATTTGGAGAGATGTCCCCTGACAGAAGCAGCAGTAAAAAGAGGAAAGGCAAAGAGTTTTTGTGATGGTGACTTTGTTTTTGGTGCAATACCCTGGAGCATGGTGGTCCGAGATTATTCACTATGGTGAACAGAGTATGGGAGTTCAATAAAGTAGAAGGAAGGAGAGAGGGGCCTATGTGGATGTGGGGTGATGGAGGGGGGATGGGGCGGTGAAGGTAAAGTGCAAAGGCACATAGAACAATAGATATTGAAGTAAAGGACATGGTGATAGGGAAATGAAAAGAGAAACACATTTTTTTTTTTTCTCCCATCTCCCTTTTAAATAGAATGGCTTACCTGACTCCTGCCCTGACTAACTGCCATGAAGTAACTACATCCACTTAGCATTCAATGCCACTTTGCATGAGATGCCACACGTGTAAGCCCCCCACACATGTACCCCTTAGGAATGAACTAAATTTATAGGACACACTACTGAATCAGGTGAGGGGGATTGTGGGAAGTCACATGGTTTCAGGTAATTAACAACTACAAGAAACAGCAGGGGTGAAAGAGGATGAAAGGCCACAGACATTAGACAAGACTTCCTCCACACTATAACACCTCAAACAAGATAAGAATTACAATGTGACAAATTGTCATATACTGGTGAGTGAGGAATGTAATGCATACAGATGACACAGAAAACTTTACAATAAGTGCAGAGATGGAATATTACTATTAGACTATGTGATTCAAGCTGATGCTATGGAGATCATTGCAGCAATCACAGGTATATTTAACATGCACTGTTACAATGGGTTGAGTACAAGTAGGTGACAGCAAGCGGTTTTGGAATATTACCATTAAAACCATTATTACCGTTAAAACCGTGCTTCCATATAGGTGAAAGACATCTGGAGATATAAACAATTATATTAATTTACTTGTCTAAGGCTGCTTTCACATAACGTATTTTTCAGATCCGAAGCTGTCCGATAAAAATCGGACAGCATCGGATCCGAATTTGGCCCCATGCAGCCCTATGGGCATCGGACCGAATCGGATGTGCACTAAATGGCATCTGATTTGGTCCGATCCGATTCTGTCCGATTTTTTTATCGGTGCAAAAATCCGATTTTTGCACCGAAAATAAAATCGGACAAACTCGGATCGGACCAAATCGGATGTCATTTAGTGCACATCCGATCCGACCCCATCAATTTGACATGGGGCCCTATGGAGCAGGGTCCGAGGATACATCTGATGTGTCCTCGGACCCGATTTTAGTGTACTGAGCATGCAATCACAAATACATAAAACAAATACATATAAATAAACTTATACTTACATTACTGGAGGAGATATGTTGGATAGTAGTGGGATCTGCTTGGAAATGGATGAATGAACACTTCCTGTTACATGGAGTTATCACATGATGGGTCACATATCTTTATTTACATAGTCAGCTGTCTGAAACGCAACATAATGTATGCTACAAATTTTCCAATCTATTGCATTATATTATAATCCAAAACAAATGAAGTGGATCCAGCGTACATTCTGCTTACCTAATGTGTTTCTTGACACATAAATAAAAACATCACAACCCCATGGGGTCCTGCTATACGCGTTTTGGGGTCCTCCCCTTAGTTGTTAGCACTAACGACTAAGGGGAGGACCCCGAAATGCGTATAGCGGGACCCCATGGGGTTGTGATGTTTTTATTTATGTGTCAATAAACACATTTAGTAAGCAGAATGTACGCTGGATCCACCTCATTTGTTTTGGATCACTAAGGATGGTTGCCATGCCATTGATTCAGTGTCTGGAATTCTGGGAGTGATTTGTCTGGGGAGCCGCCTTCCTTTTCCCTATTCCTAATTCAGCAATTATATTATAATGCATTTGTAATAGAGTTCAAAGTAAAAAAAACTGTGTACGTTTTTTAAAAGGCAGAAAAATGTAGTAGTCCATGTTTTCACGTACGTTTCCAAAAACGTAACTGAGGCTGCTTTCACATCAACGTTTTTTGAAAAATGCGGCAGTTGCGGTAAAAAAAACGCATCTGCCGCATTTACCGCATAACGGACGCATTTGCGGCACACTTGCGGCAAGCCACATGCATTGTCTATGGTGCTTGCGGTAACTGTGCGCAGGTGCGGCAAGTGCGGTTATGGCAGTTGCGGCAGATGCCGATGATCGCGTTTTTTTTGAGGCCGCATCTGCCAAAACCGTACTTGCTGCACCTGCCCCACAGTTACCACAAGCCCCATAGACAATGCATGGAGCTTGCCGCAAGTGTGCCGCAAGTGCGGCCTTTATGCGGTAAATGCGGCAGATTTTATTTTTACTGCAACTGCTGCATTTTTCAAAAAACGCTGATGTGAAAGGGGCCTAATGGTGCCGTCACACGCAGCAATGTGATGAACGATTTTGTTAGCGATCACACGTGCATGTGATTGCTAACAAAATCGTTCAGATCGCTGGTGAGCTGTCACACAGGCAGACTCACCAGCGATCAATGGACCAGAGACATCGTGGAAACTATTTAAATATCATTTCCACTATGTCTTGCTCCCGCTGCCAGACTGCGGTAAGCGTGAGCAGGCTGGTCTCCAAGGTAAAATGCGGGTATCTAGGCAGCGCACGCTGCCTAGATACCCGATGTATACCTTGGTTACCAGCCTGCTCCGCTCACCGGCTGGTATCCAAGGTACACAGTGGGTAACTAGGGTCCCTAGTTACCCGCTGTGTATCTTGGATACTAGCCGGTGAGCAGAGAAGGCTGGTAACTAAGGTATACATCAGGTATCTAGGCAGCGCACGCTGGCTAGTTACCCGCAGTTTACCTTGGATACCAGCTCCCAGGGCTTGCAGAGAGGCGCTGGGAGCTGGCTTATCTGTCGTATCTCAGTGTCACACGCAGCGATGCTGCGTGTCCACCGGGCGACCAACGATAGATTTGAGGTCCTGTCCTCAAATCAAACGATGAACGATCAGCCGACTGATCGTTCATCGTTTGTAGTGTCACACGCAACAATGTCGTTTCGACATCGTTCAAGCGTCAAAGAACACGTGACTTTTGAACGATATCGGCAACTATATTGTTACGTGTGACGTGGCCTATGGATGCATTAAATGGTACATTACATTGCATTTGTAGTGCTTTCAAAGGCATCCATTAAACGGATGGCACAGATGCAATGTAAACCTAGCCTTATTCTCACCTTTGCTCAGCCTATAGAAGACCTGTCCCGTTGCCAACTGTCCTTTTTCTCCTTCCTAAAAACTCCAATTCTTTCTTTATCTGTCCTGGCCACCTTTATCTAGGCTTCTGATGGGCACAACCAGTAACTAAAGGTAATGTGGGGTTCAACGCATCTGGGAGGAAGGAAAGAAATGCACTGGACATTATTTTGGTTTAAGAAATAAACATTTCTTCTCACTTCTCCACTCTAGATTTGTACTGCTACAACTCTCCACCATGTCCTCCTATCATCTACTCCTTCTTTTCTATTTGGTTGATACAGTTGGCATGTACACTGCTGACCAAACCTTAAGCATCCCATTGATATGCATCATACCGCATATGACCTCTGTTGCCTACTTGCCGATATCCTTGAGTTAAGTAAAGTAGAAATAAGAAGGAAGATGAGCCTATTGAAATATAAATATAAGTAATAGAAGTAAAACAGATTTGCAAGGGACCAAAGAGAGGGAATTATAACTGTACTTGCTTTTTTTTTTTTTAGACCTTGAAAATCCTGCAAAATGGTATCCAGAAGCCAACCATTTTGCTGGCGAAGCACAAATCGTATCACCAAAAATTTAGATGAATTATAATCAATGTTTTTGGGGAAAGTTGTTGTGATTTCAATTAGTTTAGAATTTATTTGCTCTTCTCTACTGATATCCCTTCTGCTATGTCTCTAGTACCTGAAAGTATTATAATGTCTATGAGATATTGAATGGACTTAAAAAAAAGTAGCGATACTATAAAGCTATGCCTTACTGGAACCTAGATGTCATAATACGAACCAATAAGCTGGTAAGTCAGCATCATTAGTAAGATTCCCCAAAAATGGTATCAAAAGATAGAATCAATCTGGTACTGATCAAGTGGCGGATTGTCAAAAAGTTGACCGTAGAGTACAATGACAACAGACTAACCATTGAAGCCATGCTACTGTAAATAATAAGAAATAATACTTACCAATGTGGACCCATTATTATTCTATGTAAGGCCATGATTTGCTGAATATCCATATAAAGGTGCATTTTTTTCTGCTCTTTGTACTGAATTAAACTAACTAACTGAAAGCTTTCAAATGAGAGTACCTGCAAATACAGGGCATGTTAGAAAAGGGCACATTTTTACTGGCAAGTTCCATACTATCTTTTGATGTCAAGTTGAATTTATTAAGCAACTAGATTACAGTCTATATCAGGCATCAGGTCCCTTGTCAAAGAATAATACAACACTGCTCAATATTATGGTCATTTGCAAGAGGTCTAAAAACATGTTCTTTGATCTCATATTATTTCTCGTTTTTATCATATTTTTCAGATTAAACACTATCTGAATATTATCTTCTAATTACTTGACATTGTCATAAATATTGTCCATCATTAGCATTTACATCAAACTTTGACAATCAAGTTTCTTTCTTAGATGACTTCACCTCAATAGGAAGCTTTCATATTGTATATCATTCTAATCTTTCATGTTTAAACAAGCCAGATGGTTAATTACAATAAATTCAACAAGCTAAAAATCCATAAGCCATCAAGCAATGGATTTACAATATAGTGACAGAAAAAAAGGACAGAAATACCTTGGGCAGACTTTTAATTATCTATTTAGTTGGACCCACTTTATATTAATTCAATTTCAAGTCAAATGAATTAATTTTGGTTGCTCCAACCAAAACAGCTATGAGTAAAGAAAATTCTGTTCTATTTTAGCTATATTAATCCAGTTGAAGAAAGAAAACTCCAAATTAATCTAAAGGTCTTTTGTCATTAGAGTCACATGGGTATCAAAGTAAATTTGGATAGATGAGCACAAATGAAAATTATCATGAAACTTAATAGGTATTATGAATCTACTATAGATATCAGTAATAAAAGTTATTGAAATATAATGACTTATAATGAGCGAGTGTGTTCGGGACTGCTCGGTACTCAATTGAGCATCGGGGTGCTTAAGACGCTTGGGAATTGATCGTGTATCCAGGTATTCGTGCGCCATGCTTGATTAACTGCCCCGCAGGTTTTGCGCTTGGTTTTCAGCCAATGAATATGCAGGGACTGCCTGACAAGCATGGTAATGCTGAAGCCATGTTGGCTACTGGCATTACTGTGATTAGCCAGCCGAATAGAGTCATCTAGTCTATATAAGACATGGTGATGCTATACTTTACGCAACTGTACCTGGAAGTTGTATAGTGAGAGTTTCTGCTGGAGAATAGACAGTGTGTTATCACATGACAGTATCTGCTGGTGCAACATTATACCAAAAGTCCTTTTGATTGCTAATTCCAATAGATTCTAGTCTGCAATAATCCTGCTTTTACCTGTAATTAGTGTAGAGTTAGTTGGTGAAGTAGGGATAGATAGAGTATTAGAGGCATTTAGGCATGGTTCATTGCAAATAGTATTTGCTTTGTGCAATATTAAACCAATAGTCCTTTTAATAGCCTAATTTCAATACATTTTAGTCATTAATAATATAGCTGTTAGCTGTAATTAGTGTGGGGTTAGCTGGTAGTGAAGGGCTAGATAGTGTAATTAAGGCATTTTGGCAGGGTTCATTTCATTACAGTAGCCGCTGGTACATTAAACCAACAGTATTTTTGAGGGATAATACCAATAGATTCTAGTCTATAATAATACTGCTCTTACAGGCCTGGACTGATAGGCGGGACTACCGGGAACTTTCCCGCTGGGCCGCTGGTTGTGGAGTGGGCGGGGCCTGTGACCTTAAGTGGGCGGGGCCTGTGCCCGTCTCCGACTTTAATGTGGCCGACTCTAGCACACACTGTGGGGTCTGGGGAGCGGCGCCAGGCAGCCAACACATCATCAGAGTGAGTGATGATGACTCATCATCATCACTCACCAACACCGTTGACTTGGCGCGGCTCATCTGGAGTAGCGAGCAGTGTGCAGCCTGTGCTGTGCGACGTCACGTCAGCATGTTCTTGTGGGCGGAGACTGAGAGAGACTCTGCTCCAGCCCACAAAATGTGCTCTTACCCGGTCCTGGAGTTACTGGAGGCAGCAGATGATTCCTCTCACCCGTCCACCCAGCCCATGAAATGGAACAGCAGTCCCTGGAGCTGGATCCAGCAGTCAGCTCAGCAGCCAGCAACTTCTCTCTCTCCTCTCACTCCTCCTACCTCAGCTGCAGACCCGGGGCTGCCACCAGTGCGGGACACAGACAGCAGGAAAAGCACTTTCACTTTCATCTGCTCTGTAAGTCTGAATGGGCTGGGGCTGGGCTGTGTATATTATGTGTCCTATATGGGCCTGTGGGGGCTGGGCTGTGTATATTATGTGTCCTATATGGGCCTGTGGGGGCTGGGCTGTGTATATTATGTGTCCTATATGGGCCTGTGGGGGCTGGGCTGTGTATATTATGTGTCCTATATGGGCCTGTGGGGGCTGGGCTGTGTATATTATGTGTCCTATATGGGCCTGTGGGGGCTGGGCTGTGTATATTATGTGTCCTATATGGGCCTGTGGGGGCTGGGCTGTGTATATTATGTGTCCTATATGGGCCTGTGGGGGCTGGGCTGTGTATATTATGTGTTCTATATGGGCCTGTGGGGGCTGGGCTGTGTATATTATGTGTCCTATATGGGCCTGTGGGGGCTGGGCTGTGTATATTATGTGTCCTATATGGGCCTGTGGGGGCTGGGCTGTATATATTATGTGTCCTATATGGGCCTGTGGGGGCTGGGCTGTATATATTATGTGTCCTATATGGGCCTGTGGGGGCTGGGCTGTGTATATTATGTGTCCTATATGGGCCTGTGGGGGCTGGGCTGTGTATATTATGTGTCCTATATGGGCCTGTGGGGGCTGGGCTGTGTATATTATGTGTCCTATATGGGCCTGTGGGGGCTGGGCTGTGTATATTATGTGTCCTATATGGGCCTGTGGGGGCTGGGCTGTGTATATTATGTGTCCTATATGGGCCTGTGGGGGCTGGGCTGTGTATGTGCACTATATGGGCCTGTGGGGGCTGGGCTGTGTATGTGCACTATATGGGCCTGTGGGGGCTGGGCTGTGTATGTGCACTATATAGGCCTATGCTCTTATTGGGGCTGGGCTGGTGAAGCTGGGATGTAGACGCTTGCCCTGCGCTGGTGAAGCCGGGGTGCAGACGCTCGCCCTGCGCTGGTGAAGCCGGGGTGCAGACGCTCGCCCTGGGCTGGTGAAGCCGGGGTGCAGACGCTCGCCCTGCGCTGGTGAAGCCGGGGTGCAGATGCTCGCCCTGCGCTGGTGAAGCCGGGATGTAGACGCCCGCCCTGCGCTGGTGAAGCCGGGGTGCAGACGCTCGCCCTGCGCTGGTGAAGCCGGGGTGCAGACGCTCGCCCTGCACTGGTGAAGCCGGGGTGCAGACATTTGCCCTGTATTCATCAAGGAAGGCAGAGCTGGTGGTGACGCGGCTATTGTAAATCTTGTCACACACAGGGACATAAGATTAGTGGGAACACTTAAGGCTATGTTCATACTGGGCATTTTTGCTGATTTTTTTTCTGCAGCTAAACCACAGACTATTGACGCTCATTCTTTTAAAAATGCAGCAAAACCCTGTGCAGCAGCAATGTGCGCGCTCAACCTCTCCGGAATCACACAGGCTTTGCTGGGAATAAAAAAATGCAAGTTTATATGCGCAAAAAACAAGGTAAAAAACACAACAAAACATTCACCAAAACCACAGGAAACACACCATGTGTGAACATGGCCTAGGTCCGGGGTAACAAATCTTCCATGACTAGTCACCACTGATTATGCGGGATTAGGGGTTAAACGGGAATTTTATCCGCTTGCTGTGCCTGACACCGTTCACCTCTGTTGAGCCCCGCCACAGCCCGCTCCTGCCAGCAACAGCACTGGTCTGTGGAAGTGACGGGACAGCCTGCTGATGGACAGCCGGCTCCTTACTACCTGACTGGGGGAACTGACTGTCAATCAGCGTGACGTCAGTGGAAGCTGCAAAATCACTGACAGGAGCGGCCAGTGACAGCTCAGGACAGCGGTGACTGGTGCCGAGTACATCAGGCAGGTCGGGGTCAGCCTCATGCCTGCTCGTGCTTACACACAATTTATTTTTTAGATAAATCCCGGATATCTTCTTTAATGTCACAGGTGCAGTTTTGAAATGTATTTTAGGCACATTCAAAAGCATATAAAGAACAAAAGGCGACTTGTTAGGAAGGTGACAACACACAGTATATACACAGCTCCACTCTATAATCCTCAACACAGTGTACAGTGTGGAGCTGTGTGTATCATTGACTGCAGCATACAGTATATTGTGGAGCGGTGTATGCTGTATATTATCTCTATCCTGTAATTGTCAGTATCGGCTCTAATTTTGTGTGTATGTATATTTATATATATATATATATATATATATATATATATATATATATATATATATTATATAACGCTGAACTCACATGAGCGTATGACTCTTGCAAGGATCAAATCGCACCACCCGGACCAGCTGGTGGCTCTCCTGACCTGAATATGTCAGCTGCATAGAAGTACATGAGGCCGTCATGCTCAGATCAGGAGAGCCGCAGGGATGTGCAATCCTCAATGATTCCTATGCAACACATTGCACAGTACCACTTCTACTGTCCCGTATACTGGGTGTAATTCTCTGTATCTGTATTATTCTGTATATATACACCGCACAGTACCACTTCTCCTGTCCTGTATACTGGGTGTAATCCTCAGTATCTGTATTATTCTGTATATATACACTGCACAGCACCACGTCTCCTGTCCTGTATACTGGGTGTAATCCTCAGTATCTGTATTAATCTGTATATATACACTGCACAGTACTACTTCTCCTGTCCTGTATACTGGGTGTAATCCTCAGTATCTGTATTATTCTGTATATATACACTGCACAGTACCACTTCTCCTGTCCTGTATACTGGGTGTAATCCTCAGTATCTGTATTATTCTGTATATATACACTGCATAGTACCATTTCTCCTGTCCTGTATACTTGGTGTAATCCTCAGTATATACACTGCACAGTACCACCTCTCCTGTCCTGTATACTGGATGTAATCCTCAGGATCTGTATTATTCTGTATATATACGCTGCACAGTACCACTTCTCCTGTCCTGTATACTGGGTGTAATCCTCAGTATCTGTATTATTCTGTATATATACACTGCACAGTACCACTTCTCCTGTTCTGTATACTGGGTGTAATCCTCAGGATCTGTATTATTCTGTATATAAACACTGCACAGTACCACTTCTCCTGTTCTGTATACTGGGTGTAATCCTCAGTATCTGTATTATTCTGTATATATACACTGCACAGTACCACTTCTCCTGTTCTGTATACTGGGTGTAATCCTCAGGATCTGTATTATTCTGTATATAAACACTCCACAGTACCTCTTCTCCTGTCCTGTTGTCAGAGAGGTGGTATTGGACTTTGTGAATTTCAGCATTTAACTGTTGTTTAAATTAATTATCCCCAATATGGAGTCATCACGTCTCTTCTATACAGGTGATGACTTTCCTTCGCTCTGGATTTAACCGCTGGGACGCCACAATCCCAGGAAACGTGGCTTTGAAGATCACCATGTAAATGGAGCTGTGGTTGATTATTCCCTCTGCTGTAGATTTTCAGATAACTTCTTTGAGAAAGTGGTGAGGGCCACGATAATGTAAAAGCAAAATTCACTGATCGGGGCTGATGGGTGATATAGTATGTGGGCTGGTGGGACTTGTCTTCCAGGGCTGCTTTTTGGTCCCAGTCCGGCCCTGTGCTCTTAGATGTAATTAGTGTAGAGTTAGCTGGTGGAATAGGGATGGGTAGTGTATTAGAGGCATTTATGCAGGGTAGATTGCATTACAGTACTTGCTGAAGCAATATTAAATCAACAGGCCTGTTGAGGGCTAATTCCAATAGATTCTAGTATGTAGTAATACTGTCCTTAAGTGCAATTAGTGTAGTGATGTGTTATGGAGAAGGGATAGCATATTAGAAACATCTAATAAGGGATTATTACCTTACAGTCATTGGTGCTGCCATATTCACCCAGAAGTCCTTTCAGGGCCAATTTAAATAGATTTTATTCTCTATTAATGCTGCTCTAAGCTGCATCAGTAATGTGAAATGTGCAAGGCGTGCAGTAAGGGACAAGTAAGTGGACATACCACTGTAGTTAGTGCAGACAGAGGCCTTGGCCATGGGCCAGAGCAAACCCGGCCTACTGCAGAAGACACCAAACACATGCATCATCTACACCTAGCTTCCTGTCCCATTTTGCAGGGGGGGCGTGGAACACCATTGTTAAAGCCAGAACAGTGCAAGCAGGTGGTGGGTTGGGTTGCAGATAATGCTTTGAGTCTGTTTCCCAGCATCACCCTACCTTCCACACAGCCCAGTCTAATTATCCGAGAGTTTTTACCACATAATCCCCATTAAAGAGAGTTCCAAAGTGCAGCCACACTTGGACACATCAAGGAGTACTAAATCTCTCCATTTACGGTTTCTTCTGGTCTCTCGCCATGCATGTTTCAAGAGGAACATGGAGAAATTTTATGCAATGATGCCCAATTATTTGGTCAGCCATGGTCAGAAGAAGCTGACAGTGGGTAACAGCTTGAAGAGGTTGATGATCTTGAGACACAGTTGCAAAAAATGTTAAATCAACAAAATAGAAAGACTGGTTGCACTTCCTAACCTGAAGGTGTGAACTAGTGCATATTAAATAAACATATACAGTACTCTAACAAAGCGTTTCACTTAAGCAAGGGGGAATGTGAGAGGGATGCAAGCAGTGAACACAAGAATTACACAAGTCCTTGCATTGCTGCCCACTAGCCTTATTCAGCATTCCAGATGAAATGGTGACCTGAATAAACTTATTTGTTTTCATCATTATTTCTCCTCCAAATATGCCAGGCTTCAATAATCACTCCAACTAACTGCAACCCAGGTGTTACCTTGTGGCATGAGAAATTGGATTTGTGAGCGATGATACTTCTGCAGCCCAACTCATGGAGGGGTTAATGAGGAGTTAGTCAACAAGATTGTGCAAACAGTAATATTCTG
>JARQOC010000002.1:512311222-512420480 GCA_033576535.1 Allobates femoralis
TATAAGAAGCCTTACTTTGCACTCCTTCCCCACCCCTTGAAAAAGGTCATGAAACACGTGTCGGGGTCGCCCCCCCAGACACTGAGGGTCACTTTCAGATATTCATGGGTCAGTTATTGCGGGAATGAGGTTCTCCAATGTTACCCGTGGACATTGTGATCACTGTATTAGTTTATAACCTTACTGTGCAATAGTCCTTGGATGTGATAGTAACTTTTCTACTTCATTGTACCGCACTCTGCACTTTATACCTTCCATGTATTAACGAATGTGACCTCTCTGTCAGTCTCCTCTGTTGTCAAGTATTATAGATATAAGGACTACCACTTCCGGATGACATTAAAAGAATACATTTTATTGATTCTTTTTATAAAAAATGACTTGTCTAGTCTACAAAGTGTACAAAAGTGGAAACAAGGGGTGTGTATTTACAAATTCACTGAAGGAAAAAGCACATTTACAGTATGGATATACCTATTCTGTCCCTAAATCTGTACGGCTACCTGACCGTGGAGGTATAAACACCCTAATGTTCCGGGTGCCCCCACTCCGCGACGGCTTGCCCTATGATATCCCTAGATAGGTCATCACAATTATAACCAACATTTTATATATAGGGGTATAAAAATCCAAAGGATAATGCAGAATTGAATCTGGATCAGGATCAACTTAACTTAGATGTAACGTTAGAGTTCTCTAATACCACGGCAATCCAATGTGCGGTCAAATTTTTCCTTCAGTCGTGACTTAAAAACAGTGGAAAATCTCCATCATTTACTCGTCTAACGAGTTTCGCCTTATAGAATATCATAAGGCTCATCAGAGACCGTTCAGGGAGTATTCCCACAGTTACCTGTCATTTTTCTCTCTTTGAGACACAATAGGGTAAAGATAATTGTCTCTTGTTCAAGAAAATTCCACAGTGAGGATCACTAGGTATATTGCAAATCCCCAGGAGACAGGATACATACAATGATTAACATCCAGTCCCTTTATATTTTTTGGACACACTTCCACAGCGACCATAATATCATGGCATTCAGCCTGGACACAGCACCCTGGAACCAGACTACATGGAGTGTTTTTGACTCCATGTTGGGGGCATTTAAAGCCTGAGGCAACCCTTACTCTGGTATTTCCTATTACAAGGGGACATCATAAGCAAGACTCCATGATATTATGGTCGCTGTGGAAGTGTGTCCAAAAAATATAAAGGACTAGATGTTAATCATTGTATGTATGCTGTCTCTTGGGGATTTGCAAATATACCCTAGTGATCCTCACTGTGGAATTTTCTTGAACAAGAGACAACTATCTTTACTCTATTGTGTCTCAAAGAGAGAAAAATGACAGGCAAGTGTGCGAATACTCCCTGAACGGTCTCTGATGAGCCTTATGATATTCTATAAGGCGAAACGCGTTAGACGAGTAAATGATGGAGATTTTCCACTGTTTTTAAGTCACGACTGAAGGAAAAATTTGACCGCACATTGGATTGCCGTGGTATCACAGAACTCTAACGTTACATCTGAGTTAAGTTGATCCTGATCCGGATTTAATTCTGTCATTATCCTTTGGATTTTTATACCCCTATATATAAAATGTTGGTTATAAATGTGATGACCTATCTAGGGATATCATAGGGCAAGCCGTCGCGGAGTGGGGACATTAGGGTGTTTATACCTCAACGGTCAGGTAGCCGTACAGATTTAGGGACAGAATAGGTATATCCATACTGTAAATGTGCTTTTTCCTTCAGTGAATTTGTAAATACACACCCCTTGTTTCCACTTTTGTACACTTTGTAGACTAGACCAGTCATTTTTTATAAAAAGAATCAATAAAATGTATTCATTTAATGTTATCCGGAAGTGGTAGTCCTTATATCTATAATACTGAAAAGAAAAAAATAACTACCTTTTTATTATATATCTTTACTTACAAATCTGTTGTCATGTACCATCCAACTTGTACGGTCCCAATTCTTGTACCTGCAACTGGCCTTATTATTAAACCTTTGCACAAGTATAGCCATTGTTGTATGTGACTGGTCACTGGGTTTATTACGGAGGTATTAACACTTTATTGTCTTGTTTAAAATGTTGTTCAGGAGTGTGGAAAAACTTTAAATTTGTTAAAATTAATCAGACATGGATTATTGAAGATTATCAACCACCTATAACTGGCTGATGCTAATGATTGAATGTGTTAAAGTATTTCCATGGCTGTCTATTGTGTTTTATACAGTTTTGCTGATACCAGTGCGAATGCCCCTACACATCCAGGTGACCCACCCCAGGGCCGTGGGGTACTCAGTTCCAGGTGCTGATTCACGGGGGATGTCACGAGGGCCTGTGCCCAGTTCCATGGCGCTGGTGGTCACTAAAAGAGTCAGTAAAAATAGTTTGTGATGCCACATACGGTTCCAGTATCGTTATCGGAACTGCGGGTCAGACCTCCGGGGTGATGGTAGGGCAGCAAGTTGGTTACGCTCCCCGTAGGTGGCGTGGGATCCCCGGGGCAGTTGTGTAAGATAGGAGCTGCAGGACAGTCTATGGAGGGAGCAGGATCAGGGGCCGCATTAACAGTCACACACAGGGTTGATGTTTCCGTACCTTTACTGACGTTGCAGGTATAGTCCAGGGTGCCGTCACTGATGTTACAAGCCCGGGTGGTCTTGAAGCAGTTCAGGATCTCCACACCCGGCGAGTTATGAGGTCTCCCTGCTGCGCTGTGTCTGTTTTGGTCCTAGGCTGCCTCAAGCTAGGCCCTGCCCCTCCTACTGTCTTCACCTGTATGGCAGGCGGCGGAGCTCTGTGAAGTGGCTTTGCCTTCATGTGCTGCCGTGGCCAGGAGATCTGGAGTCTCCCTGGCCCCTGGTCTTTGCTGCTGGGCGGTTATTTCCCTCACAGTGTCAGATGCCGGTGTCTGGGTTTAGCACTGTTTCTCTGGTATGAACCAGTATGGCTCCACTCCCCCTGGCAACTCTTCCTTGCCTACGATCCTCGCTTTAGGGTCCCTCATTCTGGCTAGCCACTCTCACTAGTATGGTCTTAGCGCACCTCTGTCACCAGAACGTCTTCACAGTCCTCCCTGGAACTGCACTAACTGGCTCTGCCTCCAGGCCTGACTTTATAGGGGACCTAGCCTGAACTCGGCTTGTAGAGCTCCCCCTTCAGGTCTGGAGTGGAAGGTGTTGTGTGGGGTTTACCTGATGTGGAAAACCTTCTCTGCCCTAGGTTCATCTGTGGCAACCGGGCCCTGTGGTGCTACACAGGAATATCATGCCTGTAAATCATATTCTATCTATACACTGTGTGCACAATTATTTGTCAATTGAGTATTTTAACTATATCATAATTTTTATAAATATTTTCCAAATCCATGCTGTATAAACTTGAAAGCCTATTTTTAAAAACAGCGAAGGGAAAAAAGAAAAGTCAGCTCACCAATTGTCAGTGCACCTGTTAGCAGGACAACATATCTTCACAAGAAAATGTCTGAGTTAAGGCTCCAATGTAAAAAAAGGGTAGAAAATCCAGCAATGAAAAGAATATTAACACTTCACATTTATTATAGAATTAGAAAAAAACACTTCAGATCAAATACAGACTAAGCCACTTCGGACTACATTGAACTGATCTGTAGCCTCATTTAAATTAGTCTGCATTTGATCTGAATTTTTTTTTTTTTAAATTCTACAATAAATGTGAAATTTAAATATACTTTTTATCGCTGGATTACCTTTTACTTGAATGACAATTGGTTTGTAGCATATCAGGTGATGCATATTTGTGTAAGAAGGAAGACTGTGACCTTAGGATGTCATCATCTTAAATAGTTACAATTCTTACAGAGGAATGCAACACTTTTGAATTTGCTAAGATATTATTGCATAATCACAAAACCATCAAATGTTTTATTGCAAATAGTTAACAGGGTGCACAAAATTTGTGTTGAGAAAAAAAGACGCACATTAACTCCCAAAGATTTGAGAAGAATCAAATGTGAAGGTATCTACTATCCACCATGGGTGTCATGTTCCAGAACTTCAGGAGTTCTGATCGAAAATACAAGGTGTTCAGTACGCAAAGAAATGATCAAAGTAATGAAGGCTGAAAACCAATTACCACAAAACGTAACATTTATATTTAAATGTCAAGAATGGGTCAGGAGATATCTGAAGACAGATTTTTCAAAAGTTTTATGGCTGCTGAAAAGAGAGTGATGCTTGATGGACCAGATAGATGAGCTGGGGGATGGATGAGTAAAAGACAGAGACCTCCATTTCGACTCCGATACCAGCAAGGTGGAGAGGAGGTACTGCTATGGGATACAACTGCAGAGAATTTTTGTCAAAAAAGTATCAAAATGTTTATTCATCACAAATCAACACAGATCCAAACCACAAACAGTTAAAAGCATTTAAAATTTTAGCCGCAGTTTGCCAGGTACTACCTCTAACAATGGTATATTGAGAGGTACACCTCTCCTGCTTATTTGGGCGAAGTATAGATATATATATATATATCTCAAGTATAACAATTGTAGGGCAAAAAATTATTATACAGATAATTAAACCTCACCTCCAGCTTGTGGATATAGTACAATATATAACATCAATTTGCTAACCAATTTTTACAGAGATATTGATTTCATATCAGGTATACAGGCATTATATACAAGGGACCCTTATTTAACCAATAAAACAGTATGCACCTTATAATGTTTTGTCTGATCAAACTAGGATTTATGGTTTTTTGATGACCATGGGAATCCTGAATTCATTTGAATATAAGTTCCCAGATATGAGGACATAAAACATGAACCCCTATATATCTCTCACAAGGCAACCGAAGTGTTAATGCCTGTTAATCTTGGTCCACCTTAACACATTATAAATATTATTGCAAATAAGTCAATATCAGTTATAGAAATATATTAAGGGTCAACCAAGCAGTGACCTGCTAGCCAATGGGGGTCTCCAGAAATAGACAATGGAAACACCCCAATATTAGTGATATTTCCTTATATAATGGTATCAAGTGATAGTAAAGGCATTAGATGAGAGAAATGTATCTTGCACCGCCAAATCAACCCAAGGTAGCGGTGTGTGAAGACGGTTGTTTCCACCCGTCACTTGCGGCACCTGTTTCAGAGCAGTGCTCTAAAACAGGTTGATTTCAAACCGATGGTAGCGGCCTGTATCGGCGTGCAAATAAGGAACAGGAGGGTTGATTCGTCACCTAGATAACTCCCCGGGGCGTGACACAGGCTCCGGGAAACCACCCCCTTCAGCGATCATTGGAGGAAGCTCCTGTGTTACGATTGGTAGTCGCTGCATAGGGCGGCATATTTAAGGAGCTGACCAGTCACACTACACAATTGCTCGAGCGTCATGTATTAATCAGCCTCCTGCGCTGGCTGGCCAATCATGATGCTATTGCTTTGTCCTATCAGCGTACGAAATTCTCGTAATCCACAATTCTGGCACACCTATGTGTTGTCCCTGCTGCACCAGGTCCTCCCATATTACCTTCTGTTACGGCGTGTAAATGAGGTAAGGTGCTCTACACAAGGTAACTTGTGGCACCCGGTGGTGCATCCAGAGATAGATTCAACCTTCTGTAGTGCACCTTATAGCGGCGTGTAAAGGCGATGCGGGTACCGTTTGTAACCGTTGTTACGTGCTCGTGCACGTGAAGCACCCGTTGTTTCCACCCGGCTGTAGCGGCGTGTAAAGGTACCATAAGCGATATATAGTACCAGTCAAACTGGATTTACCAATGCCCATTTGGGAGTCATAACAGGAGGGGGTGAGGTACTCCCCAACCATTACGCTGTCTGCGCCTGGCAGCTTCATCAGGGGATAACGAACTTCTACACCTCTTAGTTGTGCTAACCCTAGGGTGGATAATGGTATCCATTTCTCACCTATTGTGAAAATAATACCTTTACTATCACCTGATACCATTATATAAGGAAATATCACTAATATTGGCGTGGTTAACCAGTGCCCGGGATAGCTTGCACTTAATTGGACTATACTAAAGCCTCAATTTTCCATGCTTTTTATGTTGTAAATTAATAAAGAAATCTTTTTGGAACTAAGAACTTTTGGTGCCGGACTTCAAAGTTTTTTTCTGGATGTATTGGCAATTCTCTGGAGCACAAATTATACAATTTAGGTAGTTCAAAAAAAAAAAAACCTCATATTGCAGTTTGTTGTTAAAAATGTCTTTGATTACTTTTGATTACCATCTATTTTCCTCAAGCTGGATAGGTGAAAGTCAAGTGGACATTAAAAAGCCTGTGTTTGCTTTACAAAGTTCAAAACATGTTCAATTGACTCTAAAGGTACCTTTACACGCCGCAACTATCACCGGAGATCGGTGGCAACCGAACATGCGCGTGCACGTTTTTGACGGTTGATACCAATCGCCGATGCCGCATTTAGACGCCGCAATTGCGCCCTCAACCTAAGGGAACGTGGCTCCCCGGAAGTTGAGACAGAACCTGCGGGAAACATCCGGTTGAGTCCCGACGCCGCTTCACATGCCGCAATCCCCAAAGGAATGTGGGCGTACATGTTCAGCGCCGCAAGAACATAGGCATGACAGAGTTGTGTATTCCCAAACACGCTGATTAGACAATGCAATAGCGTCATGATTGGCCAGCCTGCGCAGGAAGGCTGGCTAATACATGACGCCTTTGCAATTGTGTAGTGTCAATGGACAGCTCTTCAAATATGGCGCCCTGTGAAGGGACAGCCAATGCAAACACAGTAGCCCCCACCAATCATCACTGATGGGGTGGGGTATCCAGCATGCCATTGGGAAATCACTAGGCGACGCAGATTCCATCCCTATCGCCCGTTCACAAGCCAAAAACAGGGAAATTCACCTTCTGGGTTGCCTCTGGTTTTTGAACAATGCTCTGAAACCGCAACCAGGAGCAACTTCGAAAATCACCATCACTTCCCCAATTACACGCCGCAATTTTGTAGCAATTTCAAGGCAACAGTGACGAAAATCCCGATTGCCTCTCAGTTGCTACACCATAGTTGCGACGTGTAAAGGTATCTTAAGGGAAACTCACAGTGTGATACACATATTTTCCAGGCAACTAGAAGCTATTTGATTATGCGATTCAAGCAAATTATTTTGCCACAAATCAAATTTCCTCTAAAAATTTAACAAAACTAGCGAATTCAGATGTGAATGTGAATTCATCTCTAGTAATGAGGCTATGGAACTCTTCTCCACATGTTGTTGTTCTGGTTGATTCACTACAAATACACAAAGAGGGTTTGGATCTGCCTTACTTGAATATTTAATATAGAGTTTGTGATGCAACATAGATCTTAGAAACTAGTATGATTGCCTTAAATAAATTCAAAATCATTTTTCCCCAATGTAGGGCAACTAGCATCTGCCTCACAGAATTTTTGCCTTCCGGGGGTCAACATATTATCTTATAAACTAAAATTGGTGGACTTATGTCTAGTTTATACATTAAAAACTTTACTATAAACTATGAAAATGCCACTGCTATACTGACTTTGTGCAGTCATCAAGAAATGTCAACTTTTATTTGTCATGGCTCAAATAAATCATAGATTGTGAATCCTCTACTTTCACTTTACAAAAACAAGACACAATTTTTTTAGCACACTTTGCTGCTGAAACTCCCACCCCCCAAAACTTTGAATTGGCAAAAACTTGCTAAAATGATCTTTGTGCAGTCTGATCCTTGGACTGGTGCCTCTCATTGCTTCTTCATTGACCATACTGTCTGGGCCCTGGTTTCTCACTATTAATTACATTAAAAATTTCAAATCATCAAATCTGTGCCTAGTCTTAAGAAAAGGTTATTTTCTGCTAAAAGAAGCTGAACAATTGCTTCTTTAATTTGCAAACTCAAACCTGTTGCACCTTTACAAAAAAAAGAATAACTTATTATAACCACTTTTCAAAAAACAATGGCTTCCTCCGTATATACCTCTTGCCCAATCACTGGCAGGGCAGGCGTCTGCCCCCAGAAATGGATTATATTTGGAACAATATATTATATATCATATAAACATGGCCATATTTATGGTGGTGGTTATGGATATGGCCATGTTTATATGTTAAGTGTCTCAATTTTTATGTACATTTCCTTAAATATAATGCTTGTTCATTTTCCTGTATATTCATTATTGCATAGCTTAGTATTCAGAGTGTATCTGTCTTTTTTGTTACACTGTAAAGATTTATTAAAAGACGTTTATGTAGAGGATAGAGTCCAGAAATCAGGTTGCAAAGGGGCAAGAAGTTGGTTTTCAGAAGAACAGAGGATTAGATGAAAGTGGACCAAGTAAAGGGAGAATTATAAAGAGGTCTGTAATTATTCAAGCATTTTTGATCCAGAGATATTTTTTTTTCTGCTAATCATGTTATGATGGCATGTTTAACCCCTTCATGACTTTTGATGTAAATGTACATCATATGCTTGCTCCCTGACTTTGATGCGAGCTTGCACATTGAGCACATGATGGCTAGTTTAATCAGCCATCATATATGCCTGTAACAGCCACATGAAGCTCAGAGATTAGCTCTAGGCTGTGAGGCATTTAAATTCCACTGTCAATCTCTTACAGCAGGATTTAACATGTGCCAGCAGGAGGGCACGTTATTCCCTCCTCCCATTGGCACAGGGTGTCGATGGGTTTCCATGACAGCCAGGGGTCAGCTAATAATCACATTGTCTGTCATTACGATCTTCCTGTGAATGCTGACTATGACATAGGAGATTGTGATTCCTGCTACACAGAACAGAACTGATGCACTGTTCAGTATAGAGCAAGGGACCGGCTGATCCCAGCTACAAGACCCCTTAGTTGACGAGTACGTACAGTAAAAAAAAATTGTCCAATCTATTGAAATATAAAATAGATTAATCTGATTGGTAAACGTCTGAAAGAGAAAAGAAATTAGAATTACAGTTTTTTGGTTTTTGCAATATTGCAATAAGAGACGGTCAAACCATTGTATCTACTTCAAATGGTATTAGTAAAAATTTCAATGCAGGCAATAAAAAGATAAGCTCTCACCCAGCCCCAAATCCCCAAAAATGAAAACATTATGGGTCATGGAAAATGGCCACACAAGCAACATTTTTTTTAATTTTTTTTTACAAATTTCCAGATTATTTCATCATTTAAATACAAAAAACTATACATGTTTTGTATTTACGTACTCATACTGACCTGGAGAACCATATTGATTGGTCAGTTTTATCCTATAATGAAAATGGTAAATAAAAAACCCAAAAAACAATTGTAGAATTGCACTTCTTTTGCTATTTCAACACACTTGGAATCTTTTCCTATTTTCCAGTACACTATATGATAAAATGAATGGAGTCATTCAAAAGTACAACTCATCCCACTAAAAAAAAACATTCTCATATGGCTACATTGATGAAAAATAAGTTATCCTTTTGGAAGAAAGGAAGGAAAAAATAGGAATGAAAAAAACTGAAAATCACCCAAGGGTGAAGGGATTAAAGGAGGTAGGATAGATACAAAAGAAGAAAGCGGTTAAATGTTTTTTTTTCTTTTAATCAATAATTACAGCTGGGGAGATGGACTGAAGGAGGTGTGATAGAATATGGTCATTAGTGCATGTACTAGATCAAAAAGTGAGGAACTTGAATATTGAATGAGGTGCGTAAGGGTCCCGTCACATTTGGCAACGTTTCTGCGATCCCGACAACGATACGACCTGGCAAGGATCGCTGAAACGTTGCTACATGGTAGCTGGTGAGATGTCAAACAGTCAGATCTACTGAACGATGCAGCTACGATACCGTGACCCGTATAACGACCTCGGTGGTCTTTGGGACCCTGTCACACAGCAGCTAGTCTGACGACTCAGACCTACGTGCCTGAGATCTGAGTCGCCAATGAGGTCGTTGTTAAGGCGTCACACACACCGATGCATGCTACCCAGCAGGAACCCACCGATCAAAAAATGGTTCAGGCCATTCTGAAATGATCCGCGATGTCACAATGGGGGCCCGGTCGCTGTCACATGTTAAACGTAGCGAGAACACTGGTGAGATTGCTGTTGTGTCACAAAATGTTTGATGCAACAGCGATCTCGCTAGCGATCTTGCTATGTGTAACGGGGGCTTTAGGGAAGGAGCTCTATGTTTTAACAGGACTAGGAAATAATTGTCCATTGAATGTGAACAATATTTCTTTGAAATGGCCAGATCTTCAGCGCTAAATTGAGTGATAGGGGCTCAATTTTAGGGCTGAAGTGGGATTAAAAATGGAGAAGGGTTATTCTGGAATATTGGATAACTATTATTGGATTAGTAAATGTAATTCTTAATAAAAATAAAACAACCAAATAACACTTCTGTAACATAGGCTAAATTGCAAACTAAACTCTTTCTGAACTTAACGATATCACTTAAAAATGTTTTCTAATTTCAATAACCCACCAATTAAAGAAATCTAAAATAATTACAATGTGCACAGGAAAACCTGGAATCATTTACACTCTGCATTTAAATACACACCAAAAAAAGAAAAAGAAACATATTCACGAAGGTGCCCCACTGATTTAGGGCGTTTGAGAACAACAAAGAGAAATAAAAAAATAACACAAATTACAGCTGAAACAAATCATCAGCATCACTATTTTCACATTATTACATTTCTGGGGAATTTCAGTCAGTTACATGAAACAAGAAAATGCCAGATTCAATGGAGCTTTGATAGTCAGGTTATGTTAATAATAGGGACTCATGTAAAATGCATAAGGTATACCTTACAGATGAAGAAGATTGTTCATAATTATTCTGCTTGCTAGGAGTATAGGTCTTTCTGAACTGATACATAAAGGCCTTTTACATTCTGGCCTAATTACTTATAGACAGTTGAGCACAAAATTACTTTCATCTGTCTGGATATACGGGGACACAGATTAGAACAATTCCTTCTTACACAGCTGCTTGGCTTGTAAACTGGAAAAACATATCACTTCTGAATGAATAAAGCAAATTTCCTTGTAATTTTATCACCAAAATGAAATTTTGTATTAATGTCATTATAGTATATAGTATAATACATTAATATGCACAAAGCTTTATTAACATATTAAAGCTAGTTCCCATTAATGCTCAAAAGCATTTCAAAACAGACATTATAACACTATTAACATACTTAAAGATAATACTTAAAAATGTTGCAACTTGAAGAAAGAAAAATCTCTTATGAACTTAAAGGGAACCTGTCACCTGGATCTAGCCCTCTCTCCTATCACTACCTGTCCCTACACCTTCCTAGCTGTTCCCTAACCATCCTTCTCTGACCTAAAGGGGCCCTATAACAATTTTGAAAAATGATTTTGAACTTGCATATGGTCTCCATCTAGGAGACTGGAAAGGTGGGCTCCATGATCCCCTCCTCACTGTTTTCTAGCACGCCCTGCTAGGTGTCATCCCTCCTGGTGCTTTGCTGCCTCCTTTTGGAATCTTCAGCCCACTCTGTCGCTGTAATGGCCAGGCCGGAACGTCATATCCGTCCCAGTGCATTATGGGCCTAATCACATGATCGGCCCGGTTCATTATAGGCCTGATCACGTGAACAGCCCAATGCATTGTGGGCCTAATCATGTGATCGGCCTGACTCCTGCGTGTGAGCAATGCGCATATTGAAACTGGGCTGATCACATGATTAGGCCCATAATGCACCGGGCCGACCATGTGATTAGGTTCTCTTTAAAGTCTTCAGCATCCCTGGGACTAAAAAGTGACTATACATTTCTTATGCATCGTCTGTCTATCTATGACTTATATATAGTCTGTCTTCTTATGTGAGTCTGCTTGGTGTGGTCAGCCTGCCTGGCACTACCTCTTCCATTCACATCATCATTCTTGTCTTCATACTTCCAAGATGGCTACTGCATTGACATGAGCAGTGCCATCAATTCCTATAATCCTGAATCAGTTTGAGAACTTTGCAATAGCATGCAAAAATGGACCTATATGGAACTTGTCTGAAACTGCCCATAGTAAAATATTTGTTATGCAGTTATATAGTTATCATAGTAGGATCATACCAGTTCCCTGGACATGGACTATCATACAAAACACCTAAAAACACTCATTTTAATAAATGTACCATATTTTTTAGACTATAAAATGCACAGGACCATTAGGTGCATCCAGAGTGTAGAGGAGTAAAATAGAAAAAAAAATAACCAAAAAATGTGGTCATGAGACACTGTTATGTCCCCAAGTTCTGTGCTAATTTCCTTCATCCTGGTATATGTTCCCCATCCTTTTATATATATATATATATATATATATATATATATATATATATATATACACTATGTGCAGAATTATTAGACAAGTTGTATAGTAGAGGATTATTTTTCTTATTGATCAACAACTATGTTCTCAATCAACCCAAAAGACTCATACATCAAAGCTTAATATTTTTGGAAGTTGGAGTGTTTTTTTTTAGATTTGGCTATCTTAGGAGGACATCTCTATGTGCAGGTAACTATTACTGTGCAGAATTAATAGGCAGCTTAATAAAAAATATATTCCCAACTCACTTGTTTATTTTCACCAGGTAAACCAATATACCGTAGGTGCACAAAATTTAGAAATAAACATTTCTAACATGCAAAAATCGATGTAAATACTTAAGTCCCAAAAAAAAGGTTGAGAAAAGTATTATAGGAGTGATACCTTTATTGGCTAACAAGAAAAATTATATTTGTAAGCTTTCAGAGCTCAAGGCTCCTTCATCAGACAATATGACAAATGAGTTACTGAGACATTTAAATACAAAATACAGTAGGAATAAGGAAACGGAGGTGTGTTAAGGAAATGAAAATGAAGTCTTTGTTAATGATGTAGATGACATGTAATGGTCATTTACACATCAGAAGATCTTCTTGTGGAAGTGTTAGTTGTGTCTAGGTAATGAGTCATGAATCCAGGTGTCAAATTAAGTCCTTTTGTTAAGGATTGGAACATTCTTATGAATTTGAATTCCCAGATTTTTTGTTCTCTGTCATTTTTAAAGTGACCTTTCAATATCAGGACTGTTAGGTCGGCCATGCTGTGTCCAGGCTCAGAGAGCCTATTTTGTATTATACTCTAACATGCAAAAACAAAACCCAAAAAAATTAGTGACCAGTATAGCCACCTTTCTTTATGATTACACTCAACAGCCTTCCATCCATAGAATCTGTCAGTTGCTTGATCTGTTTACGATCAACATTTCGTGCAGCAGTCACCACAGCCTCCCAGACACTGTTCCGAGAGGTGTACTATTTTCCCTCCCTGCAGATCTCACATTTTAGGAGGGACCACAGGTTCTCTATGGGATTCAGATCAGGTGAACAAGGGGGCCATGTCATTATTTTTTCTTCTTTTAGACCTTTACTGGCCACCCACGCTGTGGAGTAGTTGGATGCATGTGATGGAGCATTGTCCTGCATGAAAATCATGTATTTCTTGAACGATACCGACTTCTTCCTGTACCACAGCTTGAAGATGTTGTCTTCCAAAAACTGGCAGTAGGTCTGGGAGTTGAGCCCGAAAAGGTCCCACAAGTTCATCTTTGATGATACCAGCCCATACCAGTACCCCACTTCCACCTTGATGGCTTCTAAGTCAGAGTGGAGCTCTCTGCCTTTTACTGATCCAGCCTCTGGCCCATCTATCTGGCCGATCAAGAGTCACTCTCATTTCATCAGTGCATAAAAACTTATATCAGTCTTAAGATATTTCTTTTCCCAGTCTTGACGTTTTATCTTATGTTTCTTGTTCAAAGGTGGTCATTTTTTAGCCTTTCTTACCTTGGCCATATCCCTGAGTATCGCACATCTTGTGCTTTTTGATACTCCAGCAACGTTACAACTCTGAAATATTGCAAAACTGGTGGCAAATGGCATCATGGCTGCTTCACGCTTGATTTTCCTCAATTCATGGGCAGTTATTTTGCGCCTTTTTTACCCAACACGCTTCCTGCGACCCTGTTGGCTCTTTGGCATGAAACGCTTGATTGTTGGGTGATCACGCTTCAAAAGTTTGGAAATTTCAAGACTGCTGCATCCCTTTGCAAGACTCACAAGTTTGGACTTTTCTGAGCCCGTCAAATCTTTCTTCTGACCCATTTTACCAAGGGAAAAGAAGTTGCGTAATAATTAAGCATACCTTACATGGGGTGTTGATGTCATTAGACCACACCCCTCCTCATTACAGAGATGCACATCACCTGATTTACTTCATTGGTAGTTGGCTCTCAAACCTATACAGCTTGGAGTAGAACAACATGTATAAAAAGTAAAAACAGCAGATCGATGCCCTGGTCTCATGATGGCAACTGAGCTGCATTTAAATGCACAGCACATGACATCACTATCATACGCTGAGCTGCTGGGATGAGAACTGAACATGGCGCTTCGGGGTATGGTGAGTATAATCTTCTATCTCCTGCCGTCTGCCAGGATATTTACCGCTTCCATGCAATGTACATAGAAAGCTGTGAATTTAATTGTGGCACACTTCATTGGATGATACAGACTCCATATATTGATTGATTTTTTTGAATGGTATGTTTAGTTCCCCTAACATGCAAGTTTTTTCTGGGTGTATGCAAATGCTGTGCAGGCATGCAATGATAAAATGCATCCAGTATTTCAGATTAAAAGCATATTTATTTATATTATTTATCAGAAAGTAGTGTACAAGTACAAAGTCAATGTACTTCTGAAGCACAATCCAAAGTAATAGCTTGTGGCAGTAATAATTTATGTAACACATAACAACCAATGGTAGACTATCTTCTGTGGGTCTTTGAGACAGAGCATGCTCAGTCAAACTGATGAAAAACCTCTAGAACTTAGTCTAAATAGTAATAGTATAAATTTAAATATTGATAATGTTAGGATAGATCATCAACATCGCATCAGTGGTGGTTCAACAATGATCTCACCTACTAATCAGTTGTTATCTGCTCTGGCAACAGCTGGATAAAAGCAATGCTGGAACAGCGAGGTTCCATACTTTATTTCAGGGGTGGGGAAACCTTTTTCTGCTGGGGGCCATTTGGAAATTTTGGCCATCCTTCGGGGGCCGCACAAAATTATCGACTTGAAAATTACCTGCTATATTTGGTTAAACAACGAACTCACCCCTACTGTGGTGGCAGGTGCTGCTTCTCTTTCGCGTGGCTGTGATGTTAGGTGATATTGATCATGAGCTTTTCAACTGGTTTCCCTGGTTTGCTAGAGTCCTACACATCACACGATAGGCTGGGAGCATATACATCACTAGTAGGGATGAGCGAGTATGCTCAGCGCTACTCGTTACTAGCACGAGTATCCCGCTACTCAAGATGCTCGGCGAGCACCAAGTACTGCCGAGATGCTCGGACTCCTCGCTATTAATTAGCAATCTGACACAAATACATAGCTCCCTTCAGTGCACACAGTGAGCTGGCACCTCACAGAGAGCAGATTGATTGTTAGGATCCCTCTGGGGGCCACAGCAAGGTGTTGTATGCTGTGGCGATTTGAAAAAGCCCACCCTCCCGCCCTTTTCCAGAAGTACTCATTTTATAACCGGAAGTCTGTGGGCGGAGCCTGTCACTAATTGACTTACATTGGGCTCGGTGCTCGGCCGAGTACACGAGTATCTTGGGATGCTCGGCCAGAGCAATACGAGCATTTTAGAGCTCGCTCATCTCTAATCACTAGGGATGCTGCGGATGGGGAATAGAGATCACTAGGGAGCTGGATTTAAAGGGCAGGAAGTTGGCAAAACATGTCTGCCAGCCCGAGCATGACGGTCCCCAGAAATCTGCTCGGGGGCCGCATAAAAGGTCATCGAGGGCCACATGCAGCCCTGTGGCCTGAGGTTCCCCACCCCTGCTTTATTTAGTGGATGCTCCCAGGTACTAAACTTTATCTTCTATTCACATTAATAGTGGAGAAAGTAATGCCTCACTAAACAGTATATGGAGATGCTCTTTTCTGACTCCATACATAGATTACATCCAAACAACTATTAATCTGCTGCAGTTTATAAATCATGCTTGACTCAACTAAACATCCAATGTATTCCAAATTAAAGATTTAAATATTCAGCTCTGCTTATACTGCAAATATTTAAAGCCATGAACTCAGCTTTTTTTCTTGCTGTATAATGCACAAAAGCCATGATTAAGAACCTTCCATATGTTGGAAACGCATTGCAGTTGTACCTGTGTTAGGCTGTGTGTACATGATCCGGATTAGCAGCGTTTTGGACAGTACTGGCACATTGGATGGGATTTCAAGAAATCCCAGGCTCACGATGCTTTTCCCCATCGCAGTGTTATTTCAGCTGTGGTGTGGGATGCTGGACGTCCTCATCTCTGCAGAATGTTAATTTGCTGCAGAAATGGAAGCAATCAATCTCCACTGGGTGAATGCAGGGAAAAGCCAGCCTGCACCAAACGAAGAACATGGGTACAGGGCAGTTGCGCTCTCCCTGCATTCACCCACGGCTTCCTGCAGGTCGGAGGCACTGTGTCCAACACACAGCGCCTTCGGATCATGTTCTCATACCTTATAGATGAGCGGATCTGATGAGATTCAAATTCTCCAAATTCACAGTATTTTTCTAGGAAATTTGATTTGCATTGAATTTATTTTCCATGAATTGAATGTCCCTTATTATGCTCTCAGGCCTGAAAAAACAAAAAGATATAGAAAAATATTCCAATACATATAAAAACTTTTTTAAGCAAAATAGGGTATTCCCAGTCACTGGCTTGATAAAATAGATTCTTGCTTTATTGTTTCTTCATTTTAAAAGATGGTACAGGTCATATCGCATGCATTACAATTGAATCGTTTCTGATGTTTCACACATCCTTAGGCATAGTATGATTATTAATACATGCCAAGTCAAATGTTTATATGAAAAACAAAAACCTTTTCCTTAAAAATGTTTTTGTATTTACTCTGGACAATATGTTGGCACAATATTGCACCCGACAAGGTTTGAGGATATTTGGTGAGTGGTGAGCCCTACTTTCCCTTTTTTTATGAATTCCAATACTTACATCACCGCTCACCTCCACTACTCAATGTCCCCTGTAAGGTCCTTAGTTCCTATTTTTACCCCACCACGTGCTAAAATCTTCTGTTTCTTTATGTTAAGTCAGGACTTTTGGCCATGACTAGGCCTCGGACATCCTTGAACATGCACAGGGACATACTTTCCTTCATACTTGAATATTTCTCATAGACTTGAAAGACGAAAGTAGCAGAGGCACAGCATACTATTATGTTATATTTTTTATTAACACAGGGAGAGTACAGAAAAATAACTAATGCATAATAATAACGTTGTTGCAAACTTTTGAAGAACTGGAGAATTAATATATCTGTGAAACTGAGCAGAAACATAATATCTGATGTGGTTGATTATTAGATCACAATAGTATAACATTTTGAGCTTGCAACATGTTACTCTTATTACACTTTTGGCCTTACGACTTTGTGGTTAAGAGAAACACAGTACACCACCATCAGTGTTAATGGCATGATTAATATCTCAGTTGGCAGTGATTTAGCAGTCATTTGACAGTATGTACATATTGGCTGATGCAATGGGTTCATGCCCCGACTTTGGTATTGTAACCAAAAACAAGACAGTTTTACAACTTTCTCCATCTACTGGATTAGCTTCTTACTCGAGATTATTACATTCGCTGCATATAATGCTTGCACATGTGTTTACCTCTGTCAAGTTTATCCATTTGTGGCTCATTAATAGCTGTCATCACAAATGATTTTTAACTTGTTTTTCTGAAGCTGCCAAAATATAGAGAAAAAGAAAAGAATAAAGAAACAAAAGCTATCCAACTTTAAAGGAAATTTGAAAACTGTCCTAGCCCCCCTAACTACTATGACTGTTATGCACATTTTCCCTTCATTGTAATAATCCCCTTTTAGTTGTTTAAATTAACTTTAAGGCCATGAGCACACATTGAGTATTTGGTGAGTTTTTTACCTCAGTATTTGTTGCCAAAACAGGAACAGAACAATAAGAAGAAAAGTATAATACAGGGTGGGCCATTTATATGGATGCACCTAAATAAAATAGGAATGGTTGGTGATATCAACTTCCTGTTTGTGGCTCATTAGTATATGGGAGGGGGAAAACTTTTCCAGATGGAAGGTGACCATGACGGCCATTTTGAAAATTCCCTTTTTGGATTCAACTTTATCTTTTTCAATGCGAAGAGGGTCATGTGACACATCAAACTTATTGAGAATCTCCAAAGAAAAACAATGATGTACTTGGTTTTAGCGTAACTTTATTCTTTCATAAGTTATTTACAAGTATATGATCACTTATAAAATGTGTTCAAAGTGCTGCCCATTGTGTTGGATTGTCAATGCAACCCTCTTCTCCTACTCTTGATACACTGATAGCAACACCGCAGAAAAAATGCTAGCACAGGCTTCCAGTATCCGTTGTTTCAGATGCTGCACATCTCGTATCTTCACAGCATAGACAATTGCCTTCAGATGACTGAGGAGGCAAACTTTTTTGTGAATGGTAAAGTTAAAATACAAAACCACCGCTATTGGTCTGACACTAACCCACAGTGGATAGATCATTCCTAGACTATTGGAACACAAAAATTGATGATATGATGTAGTGTACAAAGATAGTGGGCCCATTCTTCATCAATGGAAACCTCAATGCCACTGGATATCTGAAGCATGTAGCAATTTCAGATATCTAGTGGCAAATGTGTTGCACCCCCCCATACTGCTGAACCGCATGGATGCAGTCCTTCAAGCTCATGCAAGTCACACAAAATATTATATATGACTCTAATAGCACCACAACTTCATTCACCAATGTTATGCAACATATATTTGTATTTTAAGTTAATTATTTGTTTGAAAATCACTTTACTTTCTGTGGGCGACAAAACTTTTGTCTTGCCAAAATCTGGCCATTCTGTGTTCATTAAATAATCAATATTTAGTTTCAACAAAATTTTATTGTGACAGAAGAAAAGTAGATGCGTACAAACAATTGTTAGTCAATGCAATTTAAGAAGAAAAAAAAAAAAGGAAATAAATCAAATAAGACAAATGAAGTTGTCCCCTCGTAGGGGGGTTCAGGTTCATATAGCAAGGCGTTGTTATATACTTTGTAATTTGGTAAGAGAAGAGAGAGTAATACAAGAAAATTAAGATAAAATAAAAATAAAAAAAGAGAAGGAAGTATCTTGAGTAGCGGGGAATCGGCATTCTCGTAACAGTTCTACAGGGGTTAGTTTTTTTCTTTTTTGGGGGGGGGGTAATTCTATGGGATGGCGTGTGGGTATCTATGGGTTGTTCATTGATCTGGTTATCAAGGTGCTTCACTTTCTTTATAGAGCTTAGTGTTATTGTGTGTTTTACGTTGATAGTGACATTACTCTGTGAAGGTCGTGGTCTTCGTTTTTGGTTATCCAGGGTTCCCATATAGCCCTGAAGAGGTCCATCGTGTCATTTCTGGTTGCCTCTATTTCCTCGAAGAGCATTATGGAGTGGATACGGTGCTTTACTTGCTCTAGTGATAGCAAATCCGTGTTCCATTGTTTGGCTATGTGGTTTTTGGTGGCCATGGTTATGTAGGTGAGTAGACGATATGCTTTGTTATTCACATTAGGTGGTTTGTCCCCAAACAGTAGTGCTGGTGGAGTGAGTGTGAGTTTGTCATCTAGAGTGAAGTTGATTACCTTTATGACGTCATTCCAAAGGGATTTTACAATGGGGCATGTCCACCATGTGTGGAGTGTGTCCCCTACTGTGTCACATCCTCTGAAGCATCTGTCAGGCTTGGAGCTGTATATGTTGTGTAGGAAGCTGGGGACACGGTGCGTCCTGTGGAGAAGCTTAAAGGACGTTTCAGTTAGTGATACCTGATGGCTTCCCTTCATGATGCTTTCGAGACATCTGTACCATTTTTCTGGTGTGAGCGTGATTCCCAGGTCTAGTTCCCATTGCTCCATAGCTTTGAGCTTACGACTATCCTTTGGGTGGTTAAGCGTGGTGTATATTTGGGATATTGATCCTTTTCCCAGTGGGTCATGCATGCATTTGAGTTCAAATGCTGTCACTTTTGGGTGTGTTATAGTTTTGAGTATGGAATGTATGAAGTGGTATATTTGCTCTAGTCTGAATGTTTCTGTGGGTGGAATTTTATATCTTGTAATGAGTGCGTGCTTGGGCATAAGTGTCGAGTGGTTAAGGAGATGTTGTAGTCTGCGTACATTGTTTTGTTCCCACCATGTGTGGTTTTTGGAGGAGACCCCGGGTTGAAACATTGGGTTGTTAAATAGCTCCAATAGTGGTGACGGGTGGGATTGGAGGGAGTATTGGAATCTTATGGATCTCCATAGTTGTAGGGTGTGGAGGGTGTATGGTGAGTACGTGTTTAAGTTTTTTGGTAGAGTCCCCGTGGCCCAGAGGAGACCTCTCAGGGTGTATGGGGCTAGTTGGGAGTTCTCTATGTGGATCCATAGGGGAGTGTTCTGCTCTTCATGTATTGTTGCCATTTGTGCTGCCCTGTAGTAGTGTATGAAGTTTGGCAGCGATACACCTCCTTTTGCTTTGTGTTTATGTAAAGTCTGCATGGATATACGTGGTCTCTTATGATTCCATATGAATCGGTTGATTTGGGAGTGGATCGTTTTGAATATGGAGTTTGGTATTGGTATTGGTAGTGAGCGGAAGAGATATAGGAATTGGGGTAGTGTGACCATCTTTATCGTGTGAACTCTCCCTAAAAAGAGAGCGTTGGGGTTGACCATTTGTTTAGATTCTGTTCTAGTTTTTGCAATATGGGGCTGTAGTTATATTTGTATAGGGTGTTTTTATGTGATGTTAGGTTGGTGCCAAGATAGGGAATGTAGTGCTCTTTGTGTGTAAACTTAAAGTTGGATAGAATTCGGTTTCGGTCATTGGCTGGGGTGTTAATAAACATTATTTCTGATTTATCCATGTTTACTTTCAATCCTGAAATCTCCTCGAATTGTTTGAGGATGACTATCAAGTTTGGAAGCGATATGTGGGGGTTCGTTAAGGTCAGTAGTAGGTCGTCTGCGAAGAGGCTAACTTTATAGGTGTGTCTCCCTATTTTTGGGCCTGTGATGTCTGAATGGGATCGTATCTTTTGAGCTAGGGGTTCCATGATAATAGCGAATAAGGCCGGTGATAGGGGGCATCCTTGCCTCGTGCCTCTTTTTATGAGTATTGGTTTCAGGGAGGTGGATGGGAGTTTTAGGTATGCGATCGGGTTGTTGTAGAGGAGTTTAAGGGCGTTTATCAATGGTTGAGGTAGTCCCAATCTGTTCAGAACTTGGAATAGGTATGGCCATGCAATTGAGTGAAAGGCTTTTTCTATGTCTAGAGCCAGGACAGTTAGGGGTGAGTTGGATTTGTTGGCATTGTGTATTATATTGAGGTTCCTACGTATGTTGTCTGGTGCTTGTCTAGAAGGTATGAAACCTACTTGGTCTTTGTGTATAAGGTTAGGGAGGCAGGTATTTATTCTGTTGGTTAGTATTGCCGTGAAGATTTTAAGGTCTATATTTAATAGGGAGATGGGCCTGTAGTTCTTGATGAGTAGTGAGTCTTTTTTTGGTTTTGGGATGACAGCAATATGTGCGGTGTGAAATTCTTGGGGCATGGTTTGTCCTGAGAGTAAGTTGTTGCAATATGCACGTATGTGGTTCGTTTGTGTGTCCTGGAATTTTTTGTAGTATAATGCAGTCAGTCCATCCGGGCCTGGTGCTTTACCTGCTTTTAGTTGTTTGATGGTGGTCAGTATCTCTTCTTCTGTTATTGGCGAGTGTAGTTTTGCTGCGTAGCTCAGGGTTATGGATGGTAGTGGTATAGTGGCTAGGAATTCGTCAATTTTGGGTTTGGTGGAGTGTGGGTTGTCATTATATAAATTCTGGTAGAATTTATATAGATTTTATTTGGGTTGTGGGTGGTATGTGATTGTTCATCTTTAATTGAGAAAATCGTGTTTAGGCGTTCTTTGTCTCCGAGTTTGGGTGCAAGCATTCTGTCCATCTTATTGGAGTATTTATAAAACGTCGCTTGTGTCCACCTAATGGCTCTTTCAGTGCGGGTGGCAGTATTGTGTTGAGTTGTAGTTTTGTGCCGAGTATTTTCTTGGTGAGATATTTGGAGGGGTGGGATTGGTTGGCAAATTCCAGTTTACTGAGCTTGTCTTCAAGGTCCGCCTGTGTCTCTAGTCTGTCTCTCTTTTTTTTGGAGGCCAGTCGTATGAGTACGCCTGTCATGTATTTTTTGTGGGCCATCCAAATGTTGCCTTCTGAGACTTCTGACGATTTGTTTGTGGCGAAGAAGGTTTTGAGTTCTTGTTCTATCTGCGTTCTAGTGTTGGGGTTTGTCAGTAGGGATTCGTTTATTCACCATTTATAAAGAGATGATGTCTCAGTATCAGTTTTAAATACTGATAGTACGCAGTCGTGGTCTGACCAGGAGGATGGGATGTGTCTAGAGTAGAGAAGGGAGGTTAGGTTGCAGGGGTTCGTTAGTATCCAGTCTATTCTGGAGTATGAGTGGTGGGCCTTGGAGAAGTAGGTGTAGCCCCTCGAGTGCGTGTGGGTTTCTCTCCATGTGTCTACTAGTTGGTGGGATTTAAGTAGGTTTTGTAGAGTTTTTCTCTCAGTGTTAGTGATATCGGATCGTTTTTGGGTGGAGCTATCCAATGTGGCGTCTATGGTTATGTTGAAATCTCCTCCCCAGAGTAGGAGGTCATAGGTTGCGTCCCCTATCAGCTTCGTTATGGTACGGATCGTTTTCATTTGCATTGACGGGGGGGCGTAGCTATTTATGATACAGATTCGTTTTGATTGGACTGTCCCGCATATTATGAGGTATCTACCTTCTTTGTCCGCAGTCACTTGTTTCTGTACAAATGGGAAGGAGTTGTGGAATAGGATGGCCACTCCTCTAGTTTTTTTATTATGGGATGCTAGGTGGGATCTAGTGTATGACTTATGGAAGAATTTTGGGAAGGAGCGGTCTGTAAAGTGTGTTTCCTGTAGTAGTATTGTAGCGACCGGTGGTAAGGCCGCGGGTGTGTGTGTATGATCTTTCTCAACAGAATCCCCATACTCAGATTTAACCGGTAGTAACATTTCTTTACTGTAAAACATGTCTATAACACAGTCAACTGATCTAGCTGCACACATGTATATATTAGAGTCTCTGGATCTTCACTTCTTCCGGGTACGCAGCAAGCAAAGAAAAAAAAACACAACAAAGGAGATATCTTTCCCTAACTTTCCCTAAAATCACGTACCAGTCTATCACAGAAGAAGGTGTCGCTCCCACGTAGCAGGCCTGGGGATCTCACGATGACGGGTCCCGATGCAGCGCTGAAGGGGGAAACTCCTCAGTCTTCTTCTGTGGTCTCCTTCCGCACGTAACAGGATCTTTCTTTGTTAGTCTCTCCCAGTCTCAGGGCACACAGAGCAGCAGACGGGAGCCCACAGCAGCACAGAAGTCTCTCTCAGTCTCGGGGCAAACCGATGAGCAGAAGGGAGATCACAGTAGCACAGATGGCTCCCTTATGTCAGTCACAGCCCCTGCACATGTAATCCGGTGGCAATGTCCTGAATTCCGGAGGCAATGTCCTGAATTTGAGTGGGACCCTCGGTAAGACAAGGTCCTGCAGACCGGGGGTTGCAACAGCGATCCTCACGGGGTATTTCTTCCCAAGAATCCGGCTGCAAAAGAGCCCTATGTCGGGAGACACCACTCAGTCTGTCCTGACAGAGCTCTGGATCTCTAATCATCATCTCCCGCCCTTTTTCTTCCTCAGCACAAGGCTGTTGGGGGAGGGGATCAGACTGTGTAATCTTCACTGCAGTGTCCATTTCAATAATAACACAGTCAGGGCTACCCACTTCATTACATACCCCCCACTTAAAGGTTGGCAGTCCCTGTCAACAACCGCCGGCTCCAAGGCAGTGATGGCTGTAGATGTCACAGGGGTTGGTTGAGAAGTGGGCCATACATACTGGTCCCTGTAGAACCGTCCGGGCGGGATCCCAGCAGTGGTGCGGTCAGTGCGTCGCAAGGGTCGGTTGTTCCCCTCCTCGTCACTGTCTTTACGCCCCACTCCAGTCAGTACTCCGGGAGAGGGACTGGTCTGTGTAGGTGGGTCAACGGTCTCAGAGTCGACGTGATCTCTATGTTGAGAAATGTCCGTGACGTCAGTCATGTCAGCAGCGTCACCCCCTCCGGTTACTGTGGGAGGGGAGTCAGGCCGGGAGCGGCAGGGGCGCAACATATTTCGGTGCACAGTGCGGGTGCTGTGGCTGTCTTCACCCCGCACTCGGTATACATGTCCATTGGGGTAAGGGCGTTCGATTACCCGGTAGACTTCAGTCTCCCACTTGGCTCGAAGTTTCCCTTGAGGCTTCTTAATACGGAGCAAGACTAGCTGTCCCAACTTTAAGGGTTTCTCTTGCACGGGGAGTGGGTCAGCATGTATCCGGCCCCGGATTTGTTGACTCACCAGCCGGTGTACAGTCTCCATCTTCTGGCGGTGAGCATTTAGCCAGGAGGGGTAGTTATGGCAGACATCTTCTTCTGGGCGGAATAGGTTCAGGTCATGGACCCCTTTTCCTGGGCGGCCAAAGAGAAGAGTGTGTGGGGTGTAGCCAGTCACGGAGTGGACCTGGTTGTTGTAGGCCCATACTAGATCTGGAAGGAACTGGGGCCATCGATCTTTCTTATCTTCGGCCAAGGTGCGGATCAGCTGAAGTAGGGTCCGGTTAAAGCGTTCACATGCACCGTTCCCTTGTGGATGGTAAGGAGTGGTCCTCGACTTCTGGATCCCATACATCCGATGCAGCTCCTCGATGACTCTGCCTTCGAAACAAGCCCCCTGGTCGGAGTGTAACCTCTCCGGACACCCATAGACGTGGATGAACTGTCGACAGATGGCCTGTGCAGCCGACTCGGCCGTCTGGTCCTTGGTAGCAACAACGACGGCGAATTTTGTGAAGTGGTCCACCATGACTAGGCAGTATTGATAGCCACTGCTCGCCGTCCCGATCAGCAGATAGTCCACCATCAACAGCTCAAGAAGCCTGGAGGTTTTAATCGTCTGGACAGGTGCACGCTGTTCGGTGGACTTGTGCAGTTCACAGGTGCGACAGGTTCTGCAGACGTCTTCGACCAGCTTGCGGAGCCCTGGACAGTAGATGGACTGTTGAATCCACCGAAAGGTCTTGTCTATTCCAAAGTGACCGTTCCTTTTGTGTGCTTCGTCCACCATCTTACGAGCCAATTGGGCAGGCACCACGACTTGTGTACATTCCTCCAACATGTGGGACAGGAGAACCTTCCGATATAGTACCTCTTCTCTCAGAATTAGCCGATCCCACTGGCTGAGCAAGGTCAAGGTCCCGGTAGACAGTCGTGCCCGCGTGTCAGGGGGGGGCTTCTGCCTTTGCTTCACCCATTGTTTGAGTAGAGCCCATTCAGGGTTCTGGTCCTGGTGCCTGCACAACTCTTGGGGACACAGTGTAACCCCCACTGGAGTTCCAATTTCGCCCACAACGAACTGGCAGTAATCCATCATCTGTTGGGCAAGCCTTGCAAAGTCGGGCGTCTCGTCTCCTTCTAGTTCTTCATCCCGGTCTCTGGTAAGTAAGGGGTATGACACTCTAGACAGGCTGTCCGCATTTTGATTCTCAGCCCCAGCCCTGTATTTGATCTTGTAGTTGAACTTCGAGAGTCGAGCCATCCAACGCTGTTCCATGACTCCGAGCTTCGCATTTTGTAAGTGGGCCAACGGGTTGTTATCGGTCAGGACCAGTACTTCCGCCCCTGTGAGGTATCCTGCAAATTTCTCCGCCATAGCCCACGTTAGGGCCAACAGCTCCAGCCGGAACGAGCTATAATTGGCGGGGTTCTTCTCACCCTCGTGTAGGGATCGACTGGCATAGGCTATGACACGTTCCTTGCCTTCTTGTACTTGTGAAAGTACTGCCCCTAGACCTTGTAGGCTGGCATCGGTATGTAGTTGGAAAGGGAGATTGTAGTCTGCATATGCCAGGACGGGGGGTGAAGTCAAGGCACCCTTTAGGGCTTGGAAGGATTCTTCCTGGCTGGGTCCCCAGCTGATGGGTCGTCCTCTGGGGCCGTTGGTGGTCCCTCGAAGCAATTCGTGCAAGGGTGCAGCAAGCCGGGCGAAGTTTCTCACGAACCGGCGGTAGTAACCAGCCAACCCCAGGAAGGCCCGGACCTCTCTGACGTTCGTAGGCTGTGGCCAGTCCCGCACGGCGGCTATTTTCTCCGAAGACGGCTGTACACCTTCGGCCGAGATCCGGTGACCCAGGTAATTGATCTCGGGCTGCAGAAGACGGCACTTGCTGGGTTTCAACTTCAGGCCATGTTCTCTCAACCTACGAAACACACGGCCCAGCTGTTGCAGGTGTTCTTCAAATGTGGCCGAATAGACTACGATGTCGTCCAGTTAAATGAGGGTGAAGTCGAAGTTGAAGTCCCCCAGGCAGCGCTCCATCAGTCGCTGGAAGGTCCCCGGCGCGTTGTTCAGGCCAAAGGGCATCCGGTCGAACTCATACAGGCCCATGGGTAGGATGAAAGCAGTCTTTTCTCTATCTTTCTCGTGCATAGGTACCTGCCAATAGCCGCTGGCCAGGTCCAATGACGAAAAATATTTAGCTTTCTTCAGGGCTGTCAGGGATTCTTCGATCCTTGGTAAAGGGTATGAGTCCCGGATGGTGCAAGCATTCAAACGGCGGTAGTCCACGCAGAACCTCAGGGACCCGTCTTTCTTCTTGACTATCACCACGGGTGCAGCCCAGGGGCTCTGGCTTTCTCGTACCACTCCAGCGTGTAACATGGAATTCAGGAGATTTTTCACTTCTTGGTATTGTTGGGGAGGTATTTGGCGGTACCTTTCACGGATAGGAGCGGTATCACCTGTGGGGATTTCGTGCTTGATACTGGGGGTGCATCCAAAGTCGGTGTCATGGCGGGCAAAGGACGCCTGGTGCTCTTGAAGTAACTCTTCCACCTGGGACACTTCTTCGTTGGAGTATTGGGATATGTCCAACTGGCACTTTTCTCGTAGTTCTCGCCCCGCGTTGATGTCATCCGCGACAGCGGCCATGGCAGAGACCGTCACTGTCCAATCTCCCTCTGTGGACGGTGCAAACTGGAGGGGGTTCATAGGGTTCACCTCTTCGGTTAGGGCGTAAACTTGGGCGAGTTGTGTCCCAGCCTCTAGGTCAACGCTCACGTTAGCCGTGTTACCCAGCCTGACAGGAATCCTCCCCTTTCTCACAACAGCTAGCGTTCGAGCAACTAGGGGGTTCAGCTTCCCTTCCTTCGGGGTGCGCGGCTCAATCAGCACCTCCACGCCTTCGAGCTGTCTTGTGGTGCTAAGGGGTAGCGAGATAACGGTCTCCTTCTCAGCAGGTAAAGTTATCCTAGTATGGCGGGGTACGGTGATCGTGGCCAGCGGCAGTTGGTCTTCGGTCATTCGCTGGAGATTGCAGGTCCGGACCACTTGTTGGAAGGCTCGGCGGGTGGCCGTATGTGTGGTCACTTCTTGCCAGTACTTGGGCCCCCTCTTGGTAAGCAACACCAGATTCAGGTCTTTCAAGATGTTCATCCCAATAATCATGGGCGTTTCTGATCCACAGCCTTCCCTGACCACGATTATCCCTCTCTTCCCGAGATCTTGCCCACAGACTTCAGTGTTCATCCAGGCAACTCCCGTCACCGGAATGGGTAGATTATTGGCTGCTTTGATCTTGATAGTAGTATCAGGGTCACAGGCAACCCGCGCTTCAGATACTCTTCGTAAAACTGCTCGGAGATGGTGGATACCTGAGACCCAGTATCCATTAATCCTTGCACGGCGGTCCCTTCCAATAATACTTCCAGGGTAGGGCTGTTTGATGCAAGTTTGTTCCGTGGCTGGCTCTGTTTTCCTACACTCCTCTCCTTGGCCTCCCCTGCCGAGTGAGCCTCTTTGGCAGGGGCGTCTAGTTTAAAGGTGGCCGCTGTTGTGGGGCATGACTTGCTGGTTCCGGTATATCGGCCCGTGGATGAACTTGAACGTTCTGGGGGCAACGGTTTGCTCTATGGCGGGGATCACGGCATGTCCAGCATCTTCCCATCGGCCGGCTGGGTTGTTGTCTCGCTTGCCTGTCCGCCTGTTGGTCCAGGGTGAGCTGCAACACCTGTTTCTGCAACTCTGCCACCATCTGCTTCAGTTCTTCCGTGTCACTGTTCGGGGTTCTGATACCAGTTATGGACCTGCAAGCCGCGGTATAAGTCTGGGCCTCCATGACAGGTCCTCTCGAACGTTCTATCGCTTCTTGCTTAACCTCAGCGAACGTAAGGGCCGGATTTATCCGGAGTAGATCTTGCAGTGAGCGGTTAAGGTACGGGTCTCTTAATCCAGTCACAAATTGATCTCTCAACACCAGGTCACGGGCGCCCGTACTAGCTATCTGTTCTTTTTTCCTGCAGGCTTGTTCAAGCAGTACTTGGAGGGCGTTGGCATATTGAGGGATGTCCTCCGATTCGAGTTGAGTACGCCGGAAGAACATATACCGTAATGTTCCCGCATATGTGGTCGGCCCATAGGTGTTCTCCAGCACCCGCACCAAGTCATCCAACGTACGCTGGCCCCTAACCGTCTCCAGCCTGACTGTCGTCCACGCTTCCCCCTCTAATGTTAGCATGGCCATTTCTGCTAAGGTCTTAGGATCAATGTTATACATCTCCCCCACTATCTTAAGTTGTTCGGTCCATTCAGTTACAGGATAGTTCCGTCCGTTAAACTTCCTCACCTGATTGACAATAGATGCCGGGGGGCTGTCCGGTTATAAGTTACTACCGGGAGGAGATTCTGTTGATCACACATCCTGCCGACTACGCCAGATGTAGCGACCGGTGGTAAGGCCGCGGGTGTGTGTGTATGATCTTTCTCAACAGAATCCCCATACTCAGATTTAACCGGTAGTAACATTTCTTTACTGTAAAACATGTCTATAACACAGTCAACTGATCTAGCTGCACACATGTATATATTAGAGTCTCTGGATCTTCACTTCTTCCGGGTACGCAGCAAGCAAAGAAAAAAAAACACAACAAAGGAGATATCTTTCCCTAACTTTCCCTAAAATCACGTACCAGTCTATCACAGAAGAAGGTGTCGCTCCCACGTAGCAGGCCTGGGGATCTCACGATGACGGGTCCCGATGCAGCGCTGAAGGGGGAAACTCCTCAGTCTTCTTCTGTGGTCTCCTTCCGCACGTAACAGGATCTTTCTTTGTTAGTCTCTCCCAGTCTCAGGGCACACAGAGCAGCAGACGGGAGCCCACAGCAGCACAGAAGTCTCTCTCAGTCTCGGGGCAAACCGATGAGCAGAAGGGAGATCACAGTAGCACAGATGGCTCCCTTATGTCAGTCACAGCCCCTGCACATGTAATCCGGTGGCAATGTCCTGAATTCCGGAGGCAATGTCCTGAATTTGAGTGGGACCCTCGGTAAGACAAGGTCCTGCAGACCGGGGGTTGCAACAGCGATCCTCACGGGGTATTTCTTCCCAAGAATCCGGCTGCAAAAGAGCCCTATGTCGGGAGACACCACTCAGTCTGTCCTGACAGAGCTCTGGATCTCTAATCATCATCTCCCGCCCTTTTTCTTCCTCAGCACAAGGCTGTTGGGGGAGGGGATCAGACTGTGTAATCTTCACTGCAGTGTCCATTTCAATAATAACACAGTCAGGGCTACCCACTTCATTACAGTATGATGTCCGGTGTATGTTTTGAGTAGTCTATGAACGCGCGTTTTCTCTTAAATGGGGAGTTGATTCCCCTGACATTTGTGTGATAGTACCTTATACATTCGCTATATTGGGGAACATGTTAGCTGTCATGTGGGGTCTGTCTCTGTGTTGTGTGGTGATTGTCCATTTGGGGTTTAATTTGGGGAGAGGTAACCTTGGAGTTGTGGGGGGGTGGGGGTTGCGGATGGGCAGGTGGGCACAGCGGATACAACAGGGGCAATATTCGGTGGTTTGTGGGACCCGAGTTTTCAGGTCTTTTGAGGTTATGACCATAGGTAGCGTTGGCCCAATTCGGGGTAGCACATTTAATGTAGAGGTGTTGTGTTCTCTGTAGGATAGTTTGTGTGGGCTATGGGTTGGGGATTTGTTGTCTCTTTCAGGAATCATCTGGTTCCAGGGACAGTACATTCTGTGTAGGGTAGTTTTTGTGGGGTAGGGGTTGGAGGTTTGCTGCTTTGTTTTGGGGTCATCTAGTAGTAGGTAGGATTGGGCGTTTGGTGTGCGGAAAGGGGGGGGGTTGGGTTGTTTTATTTTGTGTTGTAAGATTTTTAATTGTTTTGGTCATGGTTTCTGGGGGGATTAGGGGAGTTTTTCAAGCGATGGACCTCTGTCCACTCCCTATTGGGTCTTGGTCGTTGTGGTAGAGCGTTGGTGTTATTTGGAGGGATACCTGCCCTTTCCAGGGCTTGTTGGCCTTCTTCTTCCGTTCTCAGTGAGTCGGTTTTGTTGTTGTAGTGAAAGATCAGGGCGTGTGGGAAGCCCCACTTGTATTTGATGTGTGCATTTAGTAGGGCCGTTGCGGTGCCTTTCATTGCTCTCCTTCTCACTAGGGTTGCTGGGCAGATGTCCGGGAATAGAGCGACTGTGTCTGGTAGTTCTGGCAGAGTAGGTTTGTTGCGTGCGGCTCTGAGGATCAGGTCTCTTGATTCTTCGTGGTGTAGTTTAAGAACCACGTCTCTTGGTGATGCATCTGATATGGGTTTTCCTAAAGCTCTGTGTATTCTGGTTATCTGGAAGAGACTGGGGTCTGCTTGAGGAAGTAGAGATTGGAAGAGTTTGGAGACTGTTGCTTTTAGGTTTGTATCGTTTTCGGGGAGGCCTTTAATTCTAATGTTTCCTCTCCTTAATCGATTTTCCATGTCCTCGCTTTTCAGCTCCAGATATTCTATTCTGGCGTCTTGTTCTTGGAGTAGTTTCCTGTCGGTCTCTATAGCATCAGCTGTGTTGTCCATTCGTCTTTCTAGATCGTCTGTGCGTTGAGTGATGTCTTGAAGTTGGCATGTGAAATTGTCGATCGCGGTGGAGAGTTCGGTCCTGAAGGTCTTTTTGATAGATGTCAGGAGTTCCTCCATACCCATGGGGGGCTGTTTCCGGTTTGTTGGGGGCTTTTGGTGAGGTCTCCCTGCCTTGATGGGGTTGCTTGGGTGGGTGGCATTTCGTGGGCTGTGGGTTTGATACGTTATGGGAATAACTGTGATATTGGCTTTGGCTTAGTTTCTCTTATTGTGGTTCGCTTTGTACGCATTATTTTGGGGCTTGGGGGATATTTGGCTGGGTTTTTCCCCGTTGGGGTTGGTCATGTGGAGGACTGGTAATGTCAGTGGTGCAGGTCCTAGCCTTGTGTGGGGTCAGTTGGTCAGGGCTAGTTATGCAGTCTTGAAGGCTTAATGAAGGAGGGTTGAGAGGGGCTGATGTGGAGACTGAGTGGTGGAGGTGGAATGGGGGGTAAACGTGGATGACTAATGCACAAAGTGAGAAAGCATTGAAATGAAGGACTTTTGCTTATGTTGGTAACTATTACAATTAAGGCAGGTAGTAGATGGGTAGAGTTTTTACCTTCTGGCTTCCTCTGGCTTATCTCTGGTGTAGCTCTGCCGTCCACTTTCAAAAATTCCACTTTGAAAATTCCCACACAGGCCAAGGCCACAACAGGCCTTGTGGTCTGCAATTTATAGCTCTTGTGGACACCAGATGATAGGCCAGGAAGACAGAGGGGAGGGGGTCAGAGGAGAGAAAGGGCCACTGCACACCAGGGTACAATTAACTAATTGCTGCTAAGTGAAACTTTTGGAGCCAGATCAGCAGGAGGGAGAGACAGGGAGGATGGAATAATATGGATATTTCTAAGATACAAAGCTACTGATTCAATGTTTTCATACCCTGAAATATATGCAATGTATACAGTGGCTGGAAACTGCAGCAGAGATTATATATATCACTGAATCAATGTTTTCATACCCTGAAATATATGCAATGTATGCAGTGGCTGGAAACTGCAGCAGAGATTATATATATCACTGAATCAATGTTTTCATACCCTGAAATATATGCAATGTATACAGTGGCTGGAAACTGCAGCAGAGATTATATATATCACTGAATCAATGTTTTCATACCCTGAAATATATGCAATGTACCGTATATACTCGTGTATAAGCCGAGTTTTTCAGCCCAAAAATTGGGCTGAAAAGTCACCCCCTCGGCTTATACACGGGTCAATACGGTAACTATTTTGCTGGGGAGGCTGGAGCAGGCGGGGGGAGGCTGCTGACTGAGCGGCCCGTCACGTGGGGCCGCTCATTAGATATGCATGGCTCCCCCCGCCCATCACAGCGGCAGGGGGAGCCGTGCATACAGCCCCCCAGTGTATACAGGCAGCCCCCAGTGTATACAGGCAGCCCCCACTGTATACAGGCAGCCCCCAGTGTATACAGGCAGCCCCCACTGTATACAGGCAGCCCCCACTGTATACAGGCAGCCCCCACTGACAGTCGTCCCCCCATCATGGAAAGAGCCCCCACACTTTGCAGAGTCCCCCCCCGGCCCCCGCTGCATCATCTTACCATCCAGGATCTTCACCGCGGGTCCTCCAGTCCTCCTTCCTCGCGCGCTGTCTTCCCGGTCTCATGTGACCCGGCACGATGACGTCATTCCACTGCGACCGCCGGGTCACATGAGACCGGGAAGACAGCGCGCGAGGAAGGAGGACTGGAGGACCCGCGGTGAAGACCCTGGATGGTAAGATAATGCAGCGGGGGCCGGGGGGGGACTCTGCAAAGTGTGGGGGCTCTTTCCATGATGGGGGGAGACTCGGGGGGGGCCTGTATACAGTGGGGGCTGCCTGTATACATGGGGGCTGCCTGTATACAGTGGGGGCTGCCTGTATACACTGGGGGCTGCCTGTATACAGTGGGGGCTGCCTGTATAACCACTGGGGGCTGCCTGTATACATGGGGGCTGCCTGTATACACTGGGGGCTGCCTGTATACACTGGGGCCTGCCTGTATACACTGGGGCTGCCTGTATACCTCTGGGGCCTGCTGTATACCTGGGGGCTGCTGTGTACCTCTGGGGCCTGCTGTTACCGGCTCTTACCTCTGGGGGTTACCTGGGCTGCTGTATATACCTTGGGGCCTGCTGTATACCTCTGGGGCCTGCTGTATACCTGCTGGGGCCTGCTGTATACCTGCTGGGGCCTGCTGTATATACCCTGGGGCCTGCTGTGTTATGCCTCTGGGGCTGCTGTATAGCCTGCTGGGGCCTGCTGTATACCTTCTGGGGCCTGCTGTATACCTCTGGGGCCTGCTGTATACCTGCTGGGGCCTGCTGTATACCTGCTGGGGCCTGCTGTATATACCTCTGGGGCCTGCTGTATACCTGCTGGGTCCTGCTGTATACCTCTGGGCCCTGCTGATGTGTTATACCCCTGGGGCCTGCTGTATATACCCTGGCCTGCTGTATATACCTCTGGGGCCTGCTGTTATAGCCTCTGGGGCCTGCTGTATATACCTCTGGGGCCTGCTGTATACCTCTGGGGCCTGCTGTATATACCCTGGGGCCTGCTGTATATACCTCTGGGGCCTGCTGTATATACCTCTGGGGCCTGCTGTATATACCCCTGGGGCCTGCTGTATATGCCTCGGGCCTGCTGTATATACCCTGGGGCCTGCTGTATATACCCCTGGGGCCTGCTGTATATACCCCTGGGGCCTGCTGTATATGCCTCTGGGGCCTGCTGTATACCTCTGGGGCCTGCTGTATATACCCTGGGGCCTGCTGTATATACCCCTGGGGCCTGCTGTATATACCCCTGGGGCCTGCTGTATACCTCTGGGGCCTGCTGTATACCCCTGGGGCCTGCTGTATATACCCCTGGGGCCTGCTGTATATACCCCTGGGGCCTGCTGTATATACCCCTGGGGCCTGCTGTATATACCCCTGGGGCCTGCTGTATATACCCCTGGGGCCTGCTGTATATACCCCTGGGGCCTGCTGTATATGCCTCTGGGGCCTGCTGTATATGCCTCTGGGGCCTGCTGTATATGCCTCTGGGGCCTGCTGTATATACCCCTGGGGCCTTCTGTATATACCCCTGGGGCCTGCTGTATATACCCCTGGGGCCTGCTGTATATACCCCTGGGGCCTGCTGTATATGCCTCTGGGGCCTGCTGTATATGCCTCTGGGGCCTGCTGTATGCCTCTGGGGCCTGCTGTTTATACCTTTAGGGATGCTGTATATACCACTCAGGAGGCTGCTGTATATACCACTGGGGAGGCTGCTGTATACTACCACTGGGGAGGCCTGTATACCACACTGCTGGGGGCTGTATACCTGTGCTGGGGTCCACCCTCGGCTTATACACGAGTCAATAGGTTTTCCCAGGTTTTGGGGGCAAAAGTAGGGGGGTCGGCTTATACACGGGTCGGCTTATACACGAGTATATACGGTATATAGTGGCTGGAAACTGCAGCAGAGATTATATATATCACTGAATCAATGTTTTCATACCCTGAAATATATGCAATGTATACAGTGGCTGGAAACTGCAGCAGAGATTATATATATCACTGAATCAATGTTTTCATACCCTGAAATATATGCAATGTATACAGTGGCTGGAAACTGCAGCAGAGATTATATATATCACTGAATCAATGTTTTCATACCCTGAAATATATGCAGTGTATACAGTGGCTGGAAACTGCAGCAGAGATTATATATATCACTGAATCAATGTTTTCATACCCTGAAATATTTTTAATGTATACAGTGGCTGGAAACTGCAGCAGAGATTATATATATCACTGAATAAATGTTTTCATACCTGCAAAGGAAGGAGAAATATTGTCACAACAGGGCATCACCGCATTGTGAAGTGTAGGTAAGAAGTCTCTGGTGTATCTCTGCCGTCCACTTTCAAAAATTCCACTTTAAAAATTCCCACACAGGCCAAGGCAAATTATCAATATTTAAGCATTGATGGCAATTTATTTTCTTAACCTAAACCACATTTGGGAGGGTTTCAGCTTCCAAAAGAGTAAATTATACAACCTATGGATGAATTTAACGTCAGGTTATATGCTTTTATTTACATAACATGGATAAGCGACATAACTTCTTTCAGAGAGTGTATAGGACGGGGAAACCTTTTCCAGATGGGTGGTGACCATTCTGAAGTCTGCATTTTTGGATCCAACTTCATTTTTTTTCAATGGGAAGAGGGTCATGTGACACATCAAACTTATTGACAATTTCATAAGAAAAACAATGGAGTAATTTATACAACCAATGGATGAATTTAATGTCAGGTTATAAGCTTTTATTTACATAACATGGATAAGCGACATAACTTCTGTCAGGGAGTGTATACTAATGTGCCACAAAAAGGAAGTTGATATCACCAACCATTCCCATTTTATTTAGGTGCATCCATATAAATGGCCCACCCTGTAGTAGCACATCACCACTTCTGCATTTTTTACACACTCCTTGTTCTGGCTACAAATATGGAGGTGAAGAACTGACCAAATACTCAACATGTGGACGTGGACTTAACCCTCTACTCAAATTATACAGATCACTCAGTTTATTGCCATGAACTAATCTTTCCTTACATTGTGTAAATGTAAGGAGGTGGACTGACGTGTTCCTCCCTGAAGACACCAAAAGCACTGATGTACTGTAATGTGAAATATGTCATGCATCTTTGTATATATTGTATTGTGTGAACTGTATTGTAATGTAGTGTGATGTATTATGATGTTTTCATGTATAACGTAAGTTACTGTTGCAATAGTTGTTGCATAGTAAGAAAGTATAAGATGTATAGAACTGTTATGTAGGATTGTTTAGAAATGCATCGCATTGATAACTATAGGATGTTGGGAAAGAGAGATCAGGCCAACAATAGACTGTACGGCAAATAACAGTTAAGTGTTGAGACTAGCCCATAATAAGAGGAGTTAGTCTCCAGGGTAAAAGACAGTTTTCTTCCCAACAGCAAACAGGGCACCACAAGTGATTAGTATGGACCTAAAATTCTAATAGGTCATCAAGGCAACATGTAGTAGTTGACTTGTGGAAACTGCACTGTCAAGATCAAAGTGAAAGAGTCAGCTAGAGGGCTAGATAAACGCTTGGACAAGTGTCTCTGAATTGAAGGAGTCAGAGTATGGACTGGGCCCCTTAGCCATCAAGGTAAAAAAGTTAACATCTATGGCAAATGATGGTGGTCAACTTTCCCAGATCCCAGGACACAGTACCTCGAGGTCCGCGCTGCCACTTCAGAAAGGGACAAAAGAAGCCAGTACAAGAGAATGTCTGGATCAATGATTCTTCTTTATTATCCAACGTGTTTCAGAGTTATCTCCCAACTCCTTCATGATTCCCTGATGAAGGAGTTGGGAGATAACTCTGAAACGCATTGGATAATAAAGAAGAATCATTGATCCAGACATTCTCTTGTACTGGCTTCTTTTGTTCCTTTCTGAAGTGGCAGCGCGGACCTCGAGGTACTGTGTCCTGGGAGCTGATTATACCACAGGGATCTGTGGAAAGTACGGTCCTGCAGCAGCTACTTGTATTTGAGCGATCATCACCAGTTGTGGGTTTTCACAACTGTATCAGGTGAGCAGCCTCTTTTGTATAACCTCTTGTTCTTCTTTAAAGAAGATATCACCCTATGTGCGCATTCTTGAATTTTATAGAACTTTCACAGATGGAATTCCTTTTAGCTCTTGCTATGGCAAATCCTCTATCCTCCTCCCCTATTGGGAGACAACACCTACACCTGCACACATCTGGGACCCTGATGCTCTATTCCTGACTTAGTGATCCAAGCCCCTGTAGTCTCTGCAAAGTGAAGGAGGGAGATGGAGAGATTTGGTCTCACTGAAGGGGTGATGACTGTCAGAGTCAGTATTGTTGTGTTAGGCTGGGTTGTACTGGAACTCTGATGGTATGTTGGTATGTTGTAGAACAAAACCTGTGCTTACGATATATTCCCAATATCTCGGTGGATTATTATCTCACAGAGATTGGTCTTCCAACTAAACAAAAGAATTTTCTGTTGAACGGTTTGGGATTTATTTTGAGGCATAATGTTTTCAGTTTTGAAGGTTCACTATACATGCAGCTGCTCGGGACCGCGATGGGGACTCGGGTCGCCCCAAGTTTTGCAAATCTTTTTATGGGGCGATTCGAGTCCTCATCAATTTTAAGGAAGCTGGAAATTGCAAAGAAAATAGTTTTTTATAGGGATTTTATACACGATTTGATAATTATTTGGAACGGTACAAAAGAAGAAGCAATGGAAATGATAAATACGTTGAATAAAAATGATTGGGGCATTTCATTTACCTCAGAAATAAGTAACGAAAAAATTGTGTATATAGATTTGGAAATTAGCCACAAGGGGACATGTATCATCACAAAAACGCATTTTAAAAAAGTTGATTCCAACGGATTTTTGGATTTTAGAAGTGCCTATTACAAAAAGTGGAAAGAAAACATTCCATACAGTCAGTTTTTTCGCATCAGGAAAAATTGTACTGAAGAGAAAGACTATGAAACCCAGGCTGATATCTTAAAGAAAAGATTTGAGGAAAAGAAATATCCAAAAAAATTGGTTCATGCTGCATATGAAAAAAACAGGGCAAAAAAGCAGGAGGATTGTTTGAGTAAAAAAGAAGGGGAAGGAAATGAGGTGATTTGTACAAAAATAAAGGATAGAGGAGGAGGCAGGTGGAAATTTAATTTTATCACAACTTATAATAGGGGGAATAAAACGATACGCATGATTCTGAAAAAGTACTGGTATACTTTAAAACGTGATCCGATTTTGTGAAAATGTCTGCCTGAGGAACCAGGTATAACCTTTAGAAGGGGGAAAACGATAAAAAGGCTAATAGCCCCAAATAGGTTAAGAGACAATAAAAAAAGATCTGCAAAAAATGAAAAAAGTAAAGATCATGAGATTGGATTTTATAGATGCAGTTCCAGTAAATGTCATACGTGTGGGATTCGGAACCATGGTGCGAAACAGATTGCAAGCAAAAGTACAGGTGAGATAAATGAAATAAAACAGAATCTGAGATGCGATAGAGATTATATTGTTTACGTTATTGATTGTAGCTGTGGGCTACAGTACAGGGGGCGCACAACGCAGACTTTACGTGCTCGTATGAATGGACACAGAAATAGAGCAAAAAAATGAGTTTTTAAAACATAGTTTGTCGAGACATTTATTACTCAAGCACAATAAGAATTTTAATATAATGGTGACACCTCTAGAACAAATACCTGTGGAAACTATCAATAGAAATTCTCTGCTTAATCGAAAAGAGACATATTGGATTTACCGCCTTCAAACATTGCATCCCAATGGTCTCAATGATATTGTGGAAAGAATTTAGTATTTAGTATATGTGTATAGAATCCCTTTTAAAACCAAAAAAAAAAAAAACCTTTTTAAAACATCTTACCTTTTTTGTTAACTTTTATGTAATTTAAGATTTTTCGTGGATAGTCATTTTATTGATAAATGTTCTTGGTGGTTTTTAGCGTAGTAATTGCTGTTTGTGGATGTTTGCTCTTACTATGTAATGAAGCACTATAGCTGAGGCGGACAATGAGACTGATTGGACAGGTGTGGTTACACCCACACCCTCATGTCAATACCTAGCAAGCTGTAATTATCCTTTACCTATAAAGCAAAGTGTCATATGTATTTTTATTTAGATATCTGAGAAAGGCGGTTGTCTCCGCCGAAATGCGTTGTATCCGTTTTTTATATTCTCACATGTTTTGAGTAATAAAATTTTTTTGTGGACAAGAAGTTCTTAAAATCATTACCACGGGAAGCGCGGCCACCATAGAATTGGATTACTTCCTATTGAACCTTTATGCCTGTGGGAATCTGTGGCAGGACCCTACACAGGATCAATTCAAGGCGAGCAGCAGACCCGGATAAATATCCAAAGCGTGAGGAGGCTTTGGAAAAACCATATGCTTGAAGTTTTATGGCAAGAGGTGAGTGCATAAAACTGCATTAAAAGGGCACCAGAAAGTTACATTGGTAACGCGCTTAGATTGGCGCCGCATGTTTGTTTTTTTATATATACCCCACAGGGAATCACCTTACTTCATATGTGAAGTTGTGACTAAAGAACTGTGGAAACTGTTAAGTAAAATTCTGTTGTTTAAAAAGAACTGCTGGTCTTAAGGGGGTGTCACACGCGTCAATATCGCCTGCACGATATCGACTACACGTGACGTTGCAGCGATATTGACGCGTGTGACATACTGCATCAACCAGCGATAAATCGCTGGTTGATGATCGCCAGGTTTCAGAACCAGCTCTGAAACCTGGTGATTGTCGCCCGGTGGACACGCAGCATCGCTGCGTGTGACACCGGGACTAGCGATATTCCAGCTCCCAGCGCCTGTCACAAGCGCTGGGAGCTGGTATCCAAGGTACACTGCGGGTAACTAGGCAGCGCGCGCTGCCTAGACACCCGACGTGTACCTTAGTTACCAGCCTCCTCCGCTCACTGGGTGAGCGGAGGAGGCTGGTAACTAAGGTACACGTCGGGTATCTAGGCAGCGCGCGCTGCCTAGTTACCCGACGTGTACCTTAGTTACCAGCCTCCTCCGCTCACTGGGTGAGCGGAGGAGGCTGGTAACTAAGGTACACGTCGGGTATCTAGGCAGCGCGCGCTGCCTAGTTACCCGCAGTGTACCTTGGAGACCAGGCTGCTCCCGCTTCCAGCAGGCTGGCAGCGGGAGCAGGACATCGTGGAAACGATATTTAAATCGTTTCCATGATGTCACTGGTCAATTGATCGCTGGTGAGTCTGCCTGTGTGACAGCTCACCAGCGATCAGCCGTCAATGTCGTCAGCGATCAGATCGCTGACGACATTGACGCGTGTGACACCCCCTTTAGTCTCAGTATCAGTCTCAACAAAAGTCTGGTAAAAACCTGTCCAAGGCAACGGTGACATGCTACCTGCTCAGAGATATGTCTTGCACATTACAAATTTACACACCCAGCCAGGATCACAGTCTTCATGTAGTGTGCCACAGCATCCATAGTCAATCACTCGTCCACAACTTCCACACCCCGCCACTCTACACAAGGTGAGTGAAATGATTTGAAGATGCAATGTTATAACCAGCAAATTTCATGGCTGGATAAGTGTTTTGTCACTGTTCTATCCCAGGGTATGCATGATGTGCTGATGAAGTTGGGAGCATATCCAACGTCACTGTGTATTCCAAGGGAAGCAGAGGCACAACATTTTAAAGGAGTCATTCATCATGATGTCCCTGCAAACCATGTTTGACAGGGACATTCTAAAACAATGAGGGGGAGAATTAGTTGGGTAGAAAAAAAATGCCCCCTTGACTAGTCACTGATTAATACATCAGGAACGCAGGGTTTCAAGTTTATTTTACATTTATTTAGCAATTAATAAAGAACAAAAAGGAGTTTTATACATTTCTTTTTTATCTGGACCACTTAAGTTGCAAAAGGGGTAATCTTGCAATCATATTTTATCTGTTTTGTAAATTATTTCTTAGATTTTTTTTGTCTCTTAATTAGATTATATTTTGCATGATTATTAATGAAAAATATATTGCAATCTGAGAATCCTCAGTGGTTGATACCTTTTAATGGCTAATTGAAAAGATGGTAAACTTAGCAAGCTTTCGGGATGCTGCGGCCCCTTCTTCAGGCTGGTAATGACACAGATTCTGAAGACACATACATATATACATATATACATAAGCAATTGAAGGAAAAAAAAAAGAAAAGAAAAAAAAAAGGCAAAACAGTGTTATATGCTCTGGTGGATAGATGGATTATTAAAATTTATTGTTCTACTTTTGCACACCATTATATTGTGCTATTCTATATAGAAATGTTTAATCATCACTTTTTTGAGCTTGTGTACTTACCCAATCATCTACAGCCATGGCTGAAAGTGTTGGCACTTTGGACTACCTTCTTTTTCAAACTGCTCCAGGTCTCTCATAATTGAAGGGTGCCTTCTCCCAACAGCAATTTTAAGAACTATCCACAGATGTTAAATGAGATTTAGATCTGGACTCATTCATTGCCACTTCAGAACTTTCCAGTGCTTTGTTTCCATGAGTGCTTCTCGAAGTATGTTTAGGGTCATTGTCTTGCTGCAAGACCCATGACCTAGGACACAAATTCAGCTTTCTGACATTGGCACTACATTGCAATCCAAATGCTTAAGAAATCTTAAGATTTCATGAAGTGTTGAAAACATTCAAGGCACTCAGTGCCAGAGGCAGCAAGTCAACCACAAAACATCTTTGAACCTGCACCATATTTGACTGTAGATATGTGTTCTTTTCTATGTAACTTATCCATCATCTGGACTATCCTGCATTGCAACCTTTCATCAATTTTTCTCTGCCATCCACATCCAGGGAGATTAGCTAAATGTGTCATGGGCTGTAAACTTTTTGATTATGCTGTGTACCATGGACAAAGCAACATCAAGGTCTCTGGAGATGGATTTTCATCCTTGAGATTCTTAACATAGTTGAACAATTTTTGGTTCTCAATTCCTCAGGCAATTATCTTCTCTTTCTGTCCTCCATGATCAGTGTAGCACTCAGACACACAATGAAAAGACTTGAGTCAACTTCTCCCCTTTTCATCTGGTTTCAGGTGGGATTTTCATATTCCACACCTGTTATTTGCCACAGGGAATTTGAATGAGCATCACATGCTTGATACAAAGTTGTTTACCCACAATTTAGAAATAGCAAACAAAGTTTCAGCTTACCCCTCAGCCTCCAAAGACACATAATCCACATCATCGCTTGGAGCCGCCCTTGTCCCGGCAGTCCAACATTCAGCACAGGCAAATAATCCTCCAGCAAACTCAGAAAGGCAGATGAATATTAAAAATAATCTTTTATTTTTTCTGATTAAAAGTTCATGTTACAGACAGTGAATACCCTGGTACATAGGAAAGAATCCAACTCGTTTCGACTCTAGAGAGTCATAGTCATGGATTGACTAAATTGCCATTTTGCGTGTCAATGCGTCAGAACTGTGGGTACATATTGATGTGTGAAAAGGCCATTAACTAGATCATCTCAGCTCCTAGGGCAGTGATGGGCAACCTTTTGAGCTTGGTGTGTCAAAATTCGCCAAAAAAACCGAGCATAAATCGCGAGGTGTGTCACCTTGAGAAAAAAAACCCTAATTTTACGATATTTATAGTTTAAATAACAAATATGTATAATTCTTTAACTTACCTGCTTAGTGACGTCTTTGTTAATCTGTCAGTTGGTTTCTTTTGTTGGTCTTGCTGTTATTTAACCTGTGTGGGGTGTCATGAACTAAGATAAGTGAGAGGGAGGGGGAATTCTTCAAGTGATGGCGAACCTGTGGCAGTCCAGCAACAGCTGGACTGCCACACTGCCACAGGTTCACAATCACTGATTTAGTGACTTTTTTGTTGCTGAATTTCATTGGCTAAATCTTCAATTGAAGGTTGGTATTTTGCACACTTCAAGGCCAAGCAAGCGCTACTAAGGTTATCTGTCAAAATGTCTATTTATATTCCACGTTCTGCTTACTACCGTTTCACTACATAGAACGCAAAATGATCTGCCATTTTTTTCTATAATGCCATACATCTCAGTCCATGTCTCTTGAAAGGGTCGGCTACTGCTACTACCACTTCCTTTACTTAACCTTGGTTTTTTTGGCTTCTCCATCAGAGGGGCAGTGATAGAAGATTTATAGACAGCCCTGCAGGCAATTAGGGGTTAACTGTCTTTTAGGAAAGGGCAGAGTTAATAAGCAGAAATAGAGATTAATAGGATGAAATGGAGTCTGTATGCTGCAAGATGGCGTTCCTTATGTAAATTAATGGCGGGAAACGGCACCCATAGCACAGGCCTCTTCCAGCCTCCCCCTCACTTATCTCAGTAATGGCCAATCACACATTCATGACACCCAGCCCAGATTCTGCCCAGAACCTTTCACTGGACTCGAGGATGGTTGCTGTAGTAATCACTGGACAGCGATCACAGGGCCTCAGATATGCGTCCCCCACAGCGCTCCGCTGCTCCCTGCTGCGCCAGCCAGAAGTTCCGCTTACCGGAAGTCCCAGGACTAGACGCTCTGTGCCGGAGCTCTGCTGTTCTGGCTACAGACCTCCAGCACATTTTTTTTTCCTCATCTGTAGTTAGTGATGGGCGAGTCCTAACTCGGAATCGCTTGACTCTAGTCTACTCGTTGCGAGTCTAGCGAGTCCAATGTTAATGAATGGGGAATCGAGTAATTAGACTCGATTCCCCATTCATTAACATTGGACTCGCTAGACTCGCAACGAGTAGACTAGACGAGTCAAGCGTAATAGCTCGCATTGCCGTTTTGGAAACCCGACTCGCAACAATTTTTTGCTGCTGTGTCCGTGTCTGTGTTTTTTATCCAAATAGCGAGTCTAGTTTCTCCGGCGGCCGCGTGTCACTGAAAATGGCTACGCGTGTCAGTGCTGACACGCGTGTCATAGGTTCGCCATCACTGTCCTAGGGCATCCTGCTCCCTCTCCTCTCACTGCACAGAGAGTGTTTTTAATATGACAGGATAAAGATTTCTTTCTTTTAATGTGCCACTGGATCTCTTCATTTCGGGACCTTAAGTTTACATGAGTATGTTGACAAGTGCTAAAATGCATGTATGTTGCCAAAATAAGTATTCCACATTCTTTAAATCTCATTAAGTTAGAGAGGGTATGTCTTATGCAGAAATCACCGAAATAGGACATTAAACTCTGAAAAAACTCACCCAAAATCAGCCAGGTAAATATCGATTGCAACCAGCAGGAGGCTGGCCTCCTGCTGGTTGCAATGGATATTTACCTGGCTGATTTTTGGGTGAGTTTTTTATGTCTTAACGAGCCAACACCTATAGGCTAAAGGTTCTCTGCAGAAATAATTAAGGTTTTTTAAAAGTGTGAATAAAAAATATATAGCATTTTGCTGTACAGGTTTTGGAAAAAAGAAATGAAATATTTTGCATGATAAATGTAATTCCTTATGGAGAAAATCTGAAGATATTATTTTTAAGTGTCAAGTAAACAAGACATAGCAGAAGACAGTCAGAATACTAATTAGGTGTCAAAAGTTGGCAGTAACAAAACATGAAAGATAATCAGTGTAAGGGTACCGTCACAATTGGTGACACACCAGCGATCCCGACAACGATACAACCTGGTAGGGATTGCTGGTGCATCGCTATGTGGCCGCTGGTGAGATGTCAGTCAGATCTCACCAGCGATGCAGCAACAATCCGGAATGATACAGAGGTTGTTGGGACCCTGTTTCTCAGACCTGTAGTATTGAGGTCGTTGGTCATTCTCCCTGTCAAACACACCGATGCATGTTGCCCAGCGGGACCCCAAAGATCAAAAAATGGTCCAGCCCACTGACACGACCAGCGATCTCACAGCGGGGGCCTGGTCGCTGCTAAGTGTCAAACATAGCGAGATGGCTGCCGAGGTCACTGTTGCGTCATCAAACTTGTGACTCAGCAGCGATCTCGCTAGCAATCTCACTTAGTGTGAAGGGGGCTTTAGACTGTTGGGCCACGTGCACACAGTGAATATTTGCTAAATTTTTACCAAAACCAGGAATGGGGCAATCAGAGAAAATGTTTAATAGAAAAATGTGCAACAGTTCTGCATTTTTTGCCCACTTATGGTTTGACCTTCAAATACTGAGGAGTAAAATACTTACCAAATGCTCAATGAGTGCACATGGACTTGGTCTAATAAATAATGTCACTAAATACTCAATTTGTGTGCGTGGCCTTATGGCTGGTGTTCACCATTAGAAGTGATTCTGGGGGCCCACCTCATAATATTTTGCAATTATTGCCAAGTCGTTTTAGGTTTTCTGGACACATTCCCAGAGCCATATCATTTCCCATGGTCATATATGGTTATACAGTTGTGGCCAAAAGTATTGACACCCCTGCAATTCTGTCAGATAATACTCAATTTCTTCCTGAAAATGATTGCAATCACAAATTCTTTGGTATTATTATCTTCATTTAATTTGTCTTCAATGAAAAAAACACAAAAAGAATTGTCCTAAAGCCAAATTGGATATAATTCCACACCAAACATAAAAAAGGGGGTGGACAAAAGTATTGGACCTGTTAGAAAAATCATGTGATGCTTCTCTAATTTGTGTAATTAACAGCATCTGTAACTTACCTGTGGCACCTAACAGGTGTTGGCAATAACTAAATCACACTTGCAGCCAGTTGACATGGATTAAAGTTGACTCAACCTCTGTCCTGTGTCCTTGTGTATACCACATTGAGCATGCAGAAAAGAAAGAAGACCAAAGAACTGTCTGAGGACTTTAGAAACCAAATTGTGAGGAAGCATGAGCAATCTCAAGGCTACAAGTCCATCTCCAAAGACCTGAATGTTCCTGTGTCTACCGTGCACAGTGTCATCAAGAAGTTTAAAGCCCATGGCACTATGGCTAACCTCCCTAGATGTGGACGGAAAAGAAAAATTGACGAGAGATTTCAACGCAAGATTGTGCGGATGGTGGATAAAGAACCTCGACTAACATCCAAACAAGTTCAAGCTGCCCTGCAGTCCGAGGGTACACTATTGTCAACCCATACTATTCGTCGGCGTCTGAATGAAAAGGGACTGTATGGTAGGATACCCAGGAAGACCCCACTTCTTACCCCGAGAAATAAAAAAGCCAGGCTGGAGTTTGCCAAAACTTACCTGAGAAAGCCTAAAATGTTTTGGACGAATGTTCTCTGGTCAGATGAGACAAAAGTAGAGCTTTTTGGGCAAAGGCATCAACATAGAGTTTACAGGAGAAAAAAAGAGGCATTCAAAGAAAAGAACACTGTCCATACAGTCAAACATGGCGGAGGTTCCCTGATGTTTTGAGGTTGCTTTGCTGCCTCTGGCACTGGACTGCTTGACTATGTGCATGGCATTATGAAGTCTGAAGACTACCAACAAATTTTGCAGCATAATGTAGGGCCCAGTGTGAGAAAGCTGGGTCTCCCTTAGAGGTCATGGGTCTTCCAGCAGGACAATGACCCAAAAGACACTTCAAAAAGCACTAGAAAATGGTTTGAGAGAAAGCACTGGAGACTTCTAAGGTGTCCAGCAATGAGTCCAGACCTGAATCCCATAGAACACCTGTGGAATGGCAGTTTGGAGAAGGCACCCTTCAAATATAAGGGACCTGGAGCAGTTTGCCAAAGAAGAATGGTCTAAAATTCCAGCAGAGCATTGTAAGAAACTCATTGATGGTTACCGGAAGCGGTTGATCGCAGTTATTTTGGCTAAAGGTTGTGTAAGCAAGTATTAGGCTGATGGTGCCAATACTTTTGTCTGGCCCATTTTTGGAGTTTTGTGTGAAATGATCAATGTTTTGCTTTTTGCTTCATTCTCTTTTGTGTTTTTTCATTGAAGACAAATTAAATGAAGATAATAATACCAAAGAACTTGTGATTGCAATCATTTTCAGGAAGAAACTGAGTATTATCTGACAGAATTGCAGGGGTGTCAATACTTTTAGCCACAACTGTATATATAAATGCTACTATTTGAGGGGAAATATAATTTATTAGTCATTATTAACGAGTTGTCCATCCTTAATTCAAGATCAAATTTAGCCAAACATCTTCTAAAAATAAAAAATATAGTATAATCATCTTGTGTTCATTGCCATTTTCTCCCACTGGTGCCTGGTCCCTTGCCACTCTCCTTCCTTTCTCTACAAACAAGGAAGTCAGGTGAGTTTTGTTGCTAGCGCTTAAATCACTGGAAAGTATAGTATCACATGCACATGGTATTCTTACCACTACAGCCAATCCTTGCCATAGTGGTCACATGCTGTCACCCACTAGAAGAGGATGCAATATAACTCCTGAATGGCAGCACTAAAAGAAAACAGGAAGAGAATTGATAGGTGGCTATAGTATTTTTTTTATTTTACACTATGGAATTTTGTAGCAGAAATGTGTTGGATTTGCTTCACGTTTACCTCTTTGCACTGTCAAAGCCAACATCTATGGCCACATCCCAACTATAGATTGATATGCTATGGATTTGTAATCTGTAAAAATACACTATGGATCTTCTCTGCAGCATGTGCATGAGATTTTGTGAAATTTCATTCACAATGCTGGTACAGCAACACACTGTGGAATTAAAATCTTATTCATAACCAAATGTAGTGTCAAATAGGAAGGCGTCATATACCCTTCCAAACGGCACATTACCTCCCAAACTGACTTTTAGCCTATAATTTTGCACAGTCGACAGCATAAGGAATATTACCACTATAAACCCATAAAATAATTTAGACCTTAAATTTCAGCCCCTTATAGCACAACAAAACAGTTCATACGAAATATTGGGCCAAAATAATTCCAATCTTTATTATTAAACACTTAAAAGCATACAAGATTTAAAGATACTATGATTACAAAATGCCGAGGGACAGAGCCCAATTTATTCCTGCAAAACCTTTGCTAGTGCTCGAATAAATAATATCCACATTCATCTTCAATGAGAATCTACAGGGTAACTAAGGAAATTGGGGTAAAAAATATCCACTAAGAAGCTGTGATCAGTTATAGTGCCCAGAGTACAACAGTTTTTGTCTCTATGCATTACAGTACTAATACATCTTGCACATCACAAGTTTCAATTCCTGGTGCTAAATAGAATCCTATTATTCTTATGTGCCCGAGCTATCTATCCTCTGTTGGAGGTTCCCAAAGTGAATGTACAATAAATATAAGCAGCACTTACTTTAAACCTTGTGGTCTCTCAGCTTTGTCCTCTCACCCGCCTCAACGCACATTTCGTGTGGTCAATTCCTCAGGATGTAGTGTCAAACAGCCCCTGCATTTGCCTCCCCTCCCTGCCCTGCACTAGCGCAAATGCAAGCACAGGTGCATTTACAGGCGAGTGCAGGCAAGCGCATAGGCGCATAGATGCTCTGCTCTTGCATTCGCCTGCTCTCAGTGGCCCCATTACCTGCTGTGGCCGAGCACAGCCGAGCGTGGGACCCAAAAACACAGAAGGGTGAGCGGGAATGAGCTGATGTCACCGCGCATGCGCTTCTGCAGATGCAACCTTAAACGTAGCATTATGCGTTTACGGGTGTGTCTGGCCCAGGACATGCGTGGTGACGTCGGCAAATTCTCACTTGCGCTTCCGGGTTTTCGTCTCCTGCTCTCAGCTGCACTCGGCCATAGCAGGTAATGGGGGCACCGAGCACAGGCAAGAGCAGTGCATCTATGCGCCTATGTGCTTGTCTGCACTTGCCTGTAAATGTGCTTGCATTTGCGCTAGAGCAGGGCAGGCAGGGTAGGCAAGCGCAGGGCCTGCATAGATGTGAAAAGGGCCGAAGGCATCATATGCCCTTCAAAATGCCACATTACCTCCCAAACTGACTTTTAGGCTATAATTTTACACAGTCGACAGCATAAGGAATATTTAAGATAATTAAATGACCACTATAAATAAATAGGTTCAGGAAAATGCACAAAAATGTACAAAATTTGAAAAATATATAAAATGTATAAGAGAAGTTGAACCCACTTTGCTAAGTAGGTGAGAACACTAAGGCTACATTCACACACAGCATTTTGGCTGTGTTTTGTAAGTATCTGTTTTTTGAGTAGAAACTGCACCAAAAGCAGATACTCACAATATGCAGCCATGTGTGTGAATGCTGCTGCACTATTTACTCACCTCCCAGCCCTCCCTCGGTGACCTCCAGCAATGTCCTCTCATCCCAGAGGCTGCCATGTTCGGTGCCTCTAGGACACTGTGCATGTGACTGAGTGACATGGCTCAGTCACAAGGTACAGTGCCAGGTCCTCTCACAGGTCCTGCATAGGGATGGGCGAATCTACTCGCTAGGACTCGTTACTCGGCGAGTAGTAAGGGACTCGCAGGACTCGGTACTCTGCGAGTTTCCCAGTGATTACTCGCACGAGTCCAATGCAAATCAATATCAATCCTAGTTTTGTCAGAAACGCTGACAAAACTAGGATTGCCATTGTTTGCATTAGACTCGGCTACTGTGCCAGTGATAGCAGGGAAACTCGCAAAGTAACTGCTGTTACATTGCGAGCGGAGTCCAGCTGTCTTCTCTGTGCAGCTCCAGGGTCCTAGAGCCCGCCTGCTCACAGAGATGATGTAGCAGTGCTGAGATTGTTCTCAGTCTGCTCATTCCCTGTGCACAGACATCTATCTATGCACAGGGGATGTAGCAGAGAGGACATCGCGTTTTGGACTACGTCGGACGGAAGAGGATTTTTTTAATTAAAGATGGAGTCCCTAATGGCTTTTTTTTTTATTTCAAATAAAAAATTTTCTCTGTGTTGTGTTTTTTTAACCCTTTATTGGAGATTCTTAGTGGCTGGGTCAAACGTGGCCTGACATTAAGAATCTCGGGCTTAATACCAGCTTGTATAACAAAGCTGGTATTAACCCCTTTATTACCCAGCGTGCTACCGCCACCAGGGCCACTGGAAGAGTGGGGTTCAGCGCCAGAGGATGGCGCTTCAATGAACGCGCCATCTTCTGGGGCGGCTGTGGGCTGCAATTTGCAGCGGGGGGTGCCCAGAAAGCTTGGGCATCCCTGCGCTGCGGATTCCAGCCCCCAGCTGCTTAGCTGTACCTGGCTAGACATAGAAATTGCGCGGAGCCCCACACATTTTTTTTAAATTATTTCATGAAATTCTGAGATTCTGACTCTGACTCTGAGACTCTGACTCTGAAATTCATGAAATAATAAAAAAAAAATGCGTGGGGCTCCGCGCAATTTCTATGTCTAGCCAGGTACAGCTAAGCAGCTGGGGGCTGGAATCCGCAGCGCAGGGATGCCCAAGCTTTCTGGGCACCCCCCGCTGCAAATTGCAGCCCGCAGCTGCCCCAGAAGATGGCGCGTTCATTGAAGCGCCATCCTCTGGCGCTGAACCCCGCTCTTCCAGCGGCCCTGGTAGCGGTGGCACGCTGGGTAATAAAGAGATTAGGGCCAGCTTTGTATTATCAGCTGGCCCTAAGCCCGAAATTTATGGCGGTCACGCCAATATTAGACATGACCGCCATGAATTTCTATTAAATTGTTTTAAAAAAAACACAACACAAAGAAAATTTTTTATTAGAAACAAAAAAAAAAAGCCATTAGGGACTCCATCTTTAATTAAAAAAATCCTCTTCCGTCCGACGCAGTCCAAAATGCGATGTCCTCTCTGCTCATCAGTGTGCATAGATATAGATGTCTATGCACAGGGAATGAGCAGACTGAGAACAATCTCAGCTCTGCTACATCATCTCTGTGCACAGACATTCATGTCTGTACACAGGGAATGAGCAGACTGAGAACAATCTCAGCACTGCTACATCAGGCAGCAGGCGGGCTCTAGGACCCTGGAGCTGGCAGCCAGCACAGAGGAGAAAGCAGGACTCTTATCTGTGCGAGTTTCCCAGCCAGCGATTACAGTTGCAAAGTAAACGAGTCCAATGCAAATAAATGACAAAACTAGGATTGCTTCAGGCTGAAGCTTCCGAGACACATCTGCGATTTGTAAATCTCACACTACTCGCTATTACTCGCTTCCCCATTCATTAACATTGGACTCGCTAGACTCGCAACGAGTAGCGAGTCCTGTGCTCGGACTCGCTAGAGTCAAGCGATTCCGAGTAATTTAGGATTCGCCCATCACTAGTCCTGCAGTGTCTGAGATGAGAACATCACTGGAGATCACCGTGGGAGCGCAAGGAGGTAAGTAAATAGCGCAGCAGAATAATGCAAAACAAATTGACCAGCTCATTCTTTTTACAGATCCATTCTTGAGCTCAAGAATAGATCTGTAAAAGTGCAGTGTCTGAATGAAAAATTAGGAAATGCATTGACTTGGCTGGAACAGTCAACGTCAATGCATTTCACTGCATTTCCACTGCAAATACCGGACATGCCGAAACCGCTATACTAATGGCGCAATAATGCATCGTGTGAATGTGGCCTAAATGTCATTGCCACAGCTTGTGTAGTGGTCTGGGGGTGGAGCTAAATTGAATTCCATATTTAGAGTGTTCAGTCTGAAAGACCTTTATGTACACTGTGTGCAGAATTATTAGGCAAGTTGCATTGTAGAGGATTATTTTTATTATTGATTAACAACTATGTTCTCAATCAACTCAAAAGACTCAAATATCACAGCTTAATATTTTTGGAAGTTGGAGTGGGGTTTTTGTTTAGATTTGGCTATCTTAGGAGGATATCTGTATGTGCAGGTAACTATTACTGTGCAGAATTATTAGGCAACTTACTAAAAAACAAATATATTCCCATCTCACTTGTTTATTTTCACCAGGTAAACCAATATAACTGCACAAAATTTAGAAATAAACATTTCTGACATGCAAAAACAAAACCCAAAAAATGAGTGACCAATATAGCCACCTTTCTTTATGATGACACTCAACAGACTTCCATCCATAGATTCTGTCAGTTGCTTGATCTGTTTACGATCAACATTGCGTGCAGCAGCCACCACAGCCTCCCAGACACTGTTCAGAGAGGTGTACTATTTTCCCTTCCTGTAGATCTCACATTTTAGAAGGTACCACAAGTTGTCTATGAGATTCAAATCAGGTGAACAAGGGGGTCATGTCATTATTTTTTCCTCTTTTAGACCTTTACTGGCCAGCCACGCTGTGGAGTAGTTGAATGCATGTGATGGAGCATTGTCCTGCATGAAAATCATGTATTTCTTGAACGATACCGACTTCTTCCTGTACCACTGCTTGAAGAAGTTGTCTTCCAGAAACTGGCAGTACGTCCGGGAGTTGAGCTTCATCCTCAACCCGAAAAGGTCCCACACATTCATCTTTGATGATACCATCCCATACCAGTGCCTCACCTCCACCTTGCTGGCATCTGAGTCGGAGTAGAGCTCTCTGCCCTTTACTGATCCAGCCTGTGGCCCATCCATCTGGCCCAGCAAGAGTCACGCTCATTTCATCGGTCCATAAAACCTTTGAAATATCAGTCTTAAGATATTTTTTGGCCCAGTCTTGATGTTTTAGCTTATGTTTCTTGTTCAAAGGTGGTTGTTTTTCAGCCTTCCTTACCTTGACCATGTCCCTGAGTATGGCACACCTTGTGATTTTTGATACTCCAGTAACGTTGCAGCTCTGAAATATTGCAAAACTGGTGGCAAATGGCATCTTGGCAGCTTCACGCTTGCTTTTTCTCTATTCATGGACAGTTATTTTGCACCTTTTTTACCCAACACGCTTCCTGCAACCCTGTTGGCTATTTTCCATGAAACGCTTGATTGTTCTGTGATCACGCTTCAAAAGTTTGGCATTTTCAAGATGGCTGCATCCCTCTGCAAGACATCTCAAAATTTCGGACATTTCAGAGCCCGTCAAATCTTTCTTCTGACCCATTTTTCCAAAAGAAAGGAAGTTTCCTAATAAATAAGTACACCTTATATAGGGTGTTGATGTCATTAGACCACACCCCTCCTCATTACAGATATGCACATCACCTGATTTACTTCATTGGCAGTTGGCTCTCAAGCCTATACAGCTTGGAGTAGGATAACATGTATAAAAAGTATCATGTGATCAAAGTACTCATTTGCCTAATAATTCTGCACACAGTGTATGTTCAGGGGCTCACCAAGAGATTCATGGCTCCCTGGTGGGCAAGTCCAAGTCTAATGACAAAAGCATTAGCTATAATTAAGTCTTATGTTCATCTCCATATACAGTACACTCATTAACAATGACATTTTGAAATTTCAACACCAAAGACTAAGAGTCATGAGCCTACAGTCCCTGACAAAAGTTATGTCGCTTATCCATGTTATGTAAATAAAAGCTTATAACCTGACGTTAAATTCATCCATTGGTTTTATAAACTACTCTTTTAAAAGCTGAAACCCTCCCAAATGAACACATAATGGACAGATTTTGGCAAGACAAAAGTTTTGTCGCCCACAGAAAGTAATGTGATATTCAAACAAATAATTAACTTAAAATACAAATATATGTTGCATAACATTGCTGAATGAAGTTGTGGTGCTATTAGAGTCATATTTAATATTTTGTGTGACTTCCATGAGCTTGAAGGACTGCATCCATGTGGTTCAACAATGATTCATGCAATTTACTAATGAAGTAATCAGGAATAGCAAAGAATGCAGTCTTTCTTGCCTCCCAGAGTTCATCTGGATTCTTTGGTTTATTCTTCCAAGCTTCCTCTTTCATCCTACCATATACATGCTCAATGATGTTCATGTCTGGTGATTGGGCTGGCCAGTCCTTGAGCAGCTTGATCTTTTTTGCCTGGAGGAACTTTGTTGTAGAGATAGATGTATGAGATGGAGCACCATCATGCTGCAGAATTTGACCCCTTTTATGATTTGGAATGTAAGAGGTAGCTAATACGTATTGATATTTTAAGCTGTTGATATTGCCTTCCATCTTGCAAAAGTTCTCACACCCCCATACTGAATGTAAACCCAGACCATGATCTTTCCACCACCAAATTTGGATCCATACGGGCTCCAGTAGGTCTCCTGCAGTAGTTGTGGCTGCTTTGGTGTAATTCTTCTGAAGATTCATCAGAGAAATCCATCTTCTGCCACTTTTCCAACGTCCATCTGGTTAGCAGGCTGTGGGACTTTGTAAATGCCACATGGTTTTTTATTTGACTTTTGTTTAGTGCTGGCTTCTGGGCACTGATTAGACCATGGAAGCCATTTCGAGATAGAATCCTACAAACTGTTCTGGTTGACACAGGGACTTGAGGTGACCATGCCTGTTGGAGCTCTGCTGCAGTAGAAGAGGGGCTTGCTTTGGATTTTCGAACCAACAAACGTTCCTCCTAAGCAGTTGTCTTGCAGGGTCTGCCGGAACTGAGCTTGTCAAACACATCTCTAGTCTCTTCAAATCTTTTTTTAATTCTTTGTACTTGACGCTGAGACATGTTAAAGGTGCCAGCCACCTCTGCAGTGGATCTGGTCTTCAGCCTCTTGATAATCAAGGCTTTGGTCGCAGGGTGGATTTTTGGAATGTTGTCAGAGCTCAAGTTGCAGTTCAAGTGAAGGTCTGGGGTGCTGGGTTTCTTTTCATACACACCCACTAATTAAGGCTAGGGTCACATATAAGCCCTTGGTCCATTTTTGGCATCAGTCTTTGCATTTTTCTTTTATAAGTCAAAAACTGATGCAAAAATGGATTATAATAAATACCTTATCCATTTTTTTCTGCACCTACAAACGTTCCTAGGAGGTTTTTTAAACCCAAAAAATGTTGGTAGGAACATTTTTGGGTGGAGTAAAAAAAACGGATCCTTTTTTATAGCATGGGGCACTATGGAAAAATTATCAGTTTTTTAGAGCATTGTTTATGCCACAAAAAAACGGACCCGTTTTTAGAGCATTGTTTATGTTAAAAATGGCAAAGTCCCAAAAACGTTCAGGGGCACAGGAGGCACAAAAAGCAGCCTAGGAAAAATGGATTTGGCATGGAAAACACTTCCAAAAACTGATTGCTATGTGTGACCATAGCCTAACTGATCATTTACGGAGCACAGGTGAGGATGTAAACTAGGATTGGGTGCATTATATGACCAGGTGACAAAACTTTTGTCTTGCCAAAATCTGACCATTCTGTGTTCATTAAATTATCAGTATTTCAGCATTGATGCCAATTTATTTTCTTAACCTAAACCAAATTTGGGAGGGTTTCAGCTTTCAAAAGAGTAATTTATAAAGCTAATGGATGAATTTAACGTCAGGTTCTAAGCTTTTATCTACATAACATGGATAAGAGACATAACTTTTGTCAGGGACTGTATGGAAATCACAATATTGATAGACACAAGTGATGCACGAATGTGAGCAAAAGTTTCAAAATATAACAGCTATTCAGTACAAGGATAATCCCTAAGGTCAATACTAGCATTTACACACCCTGAAAATTACTAATAAAATGAATAATGGTTGTCCCAAAAAATGTTCCTCTACACAATGCACTTGGGCACTCAAATGATCAAGATCAACTTCTGAAAACTCCATTTGCAATTACTGACCAATGATGAACCATATGAGCTACATGGAAGACAAGGGTGGAGATACTGTAGGCCATGGTATCATGTTTAGGCCACATAGGCTGCTCACTCTAGCACTAGGAACTAGGAAGTATGTACCCTAATTGTGCAGACATTGCGGCCTGCCAAAATTCTTGCTCCCCAGCCAATATCTTGTCAAGGTTTTTTTTTTTCGAGAATTTATTCCCCACCTTCCATTGCCTAAGCAATGAGGTCCTTTAGGTAACTCAAACAAACAGACAATTATTCCTTTAACAGAAACTAAAATTTTGGCTGTCAAAATATGATATGGTGAGTTGGTGACATGAAAACATTTTTTATTCTTTTTTTATTGTATAATTATTGTAAGATATTAATGAACAAATGTATTTTGTAATTGTGCTGTATAAAGTTAACATTTAATTTATATTTCATGGTGAAAGTTTTAAGAATGGAACATAATATTTGTGAATTACTGTTTCTCCGCCCCCAAAGTAAAGAGAAAAAAAATTAAAAATGTCACCCCGAGAGACGGGGGTTTTCAATATTTTTTGTGCATTCTAAATTTGTGAGCCATTAGAAACATTTGTTATTTTTTATTTATTACCTTAATTAAATATATTAATATTTATTATTCATAGCAAAATCAAAAGAAGCAGATTTTGTACACTTTTGAGTTTGAAATTTAAATTATGAAACATCTGGATATGGTAATATAATTAGGCAAAAAACAGCAAATGAGTTAAACATATGTTAGTAATTCTCCTATGTGACTAACTTATGACAACTGTACACTGCTGTCTCTTCAGATATTCACCTTTGGTTATCATTTGTTTTAAACATCCAGTATGATGTGGGGAAAATAGACAGAAGCACAGCACAATGTGTTGTCTCAGAAATATATTGAAGTTTCTTTGCACTTAGGGTATGAGCACATGATCTGGAGGCACTACGAATTGGATGCAGTGTCTCTGGACGTGCTAGCACCTGCAGATCAATGCAGGGAAACCGCAGCTGCCCTGTACCCACGATCTTTGGTGGGTGCAAGGTGGCTTTTCCCTGCATTCACCCAATGGTGAACACCTCCCGACTCCGCAGCATGAAATAAACATGCTGCGGGGATGCGGAAGTCAAGCAACCAGCACCGCAGCTGAAGTAATGCCAAGGTCGAGAGAAACACAGTGAGCATGAGGTTTCTAGAAATCCCATCCACTATGCTTGTACTGTACAACGCAGCATTTTGGACGCAGCTGCAATATGCTGTGTCCAAAACGCTGCATTTCCTAATTGTATACACACATGCTTAATCATCCAATATTTTTGCATGTCATTGGACTTTTTTAAGGTTAGTTTAAAAAGTTTTACAATTTCGTTGCAGATGGTCAACAACCCTTCATCACTCCAAAAAGAGTTTGAAACTTTCTTTGGTGAGTGATCTTTAGAGTATGCGCACACGTGAAGTATTTGCAGCAGATATTTTGTCACTATTTTTGTATCTCCTGGCAGGAAAAACACTGCATAAAACATTTGTTTCTGCTATGTTTTTCAAAAAACTCACCAAAATTTCGCCGCTTCTAATACCCATTGCATTTAGCAGGAGGCTGCTGTCTCCTCTGAGATGTAGCACACGTGTCTGTATACCTGTGCTCAGTTTCCTGTAACCTAAAGCATGGGGGAGATTGTAGCACCTGCAACCAGCTATGCTGACAGGGAGGAGGCTTGCAGTTGAGGCTGGGACCTCTGAGGGCGTCTGCCACTTGTGATGCATGTATTTGGTGCGGAGTGGCCGCCTTGTCTAATAGCTATGGGCGTGACCAATAGGCTGCTCTGACACTATGTATCACATGGACGAGAGTGGCTGACTTCCTATGGTAGCCTTGTGTCTTTAAATACCACCAGTCTCCTGCCTGTGAGCATGGCTGTTCACAGGTGCTACAATCGCCCCCATGCTTTAAGTTGCAGGAAACTGAGCACCGGTATACAGACACGTGTGCTACCTCTCAGAGGAGCCAGCAGCCTCCTGCTAGATGCAATGGGTATTAGAAGTGGCGAAATTTTGGTGAGTTTTTTGAGATTTTTTATGTCCAACTTCTGTGAATGCCTAAATGTTTGGTGGTTTAGCCACTAAACAAACATATGGTCAAACATATGGTTAGGACTCGTAAACGTTAGGTGGGTTGATGGTGGGTTATGAGCTTACGCTATTTTGGCCCAAAATACCAAACAACACCGCACACTGTTATCTATAGTGTTTCATTGTATCTTTTTATCTGCTTGCAGTTGAGGCTGGGCCCTCTGGGGGGCGTCTGCCACTTGTGATGCATGTATCCTCGTTATAACAGAGCATCGACTGTAAAATACAGATTTCTTATTCACATCTATTGTGCGCACACCATAACTGGGATGTACAGTTATAGTAGTTTGCATTAAAGGGGTACTTTAGTAAACGCAAGTTATCGTTAACCCAAGGGATCCACAGGATATGTGATTACTTATTAATCAATGGTATCCAACTATTGGAAACCACACCAATTTGGAGAATGGGGAACTCCTTTCTGTGACAGTGCACTCTTAATCCCAATATTAAAATGCAGCAGGTCGGAGGTCTGACCTCATCCTTTTTAGGGATGCCAGGAAAAGCCAAGTGTAGCATTCACTGTCACAAAGGGAATGAAAGGATCAGTGGACGAGTTGAACATGAGCTGCAGTCTAACGAGGATGAAAGTTCTCCATGCTGCCGATCGGTGCGGGTCTCAGCAGCCGGAGGCAGAAGCAGTGGATGAAGCAGTACATGCAATATTCCTCACTGAGTATGTATGTTTTTGGATGTGATGGGTTGTATGTCACCGGTCGGTGTAGTTTGGATGTGTGTATATTATAGTGTATTTATGAATATATTGGCACTATGCACCTTATTTCGCTGTCTCACTTTAGGAATGGGAATATCAATTGTCTCCCAACATGTCTTTGTAATTATATTACTTGCATTTGCACCTCCATGCAGTATTAAATTGATCTACAAGAGCATAGTAAATGGGATGCTCCTTAATAGGCTCCCATTATGGAGTGGGTGATGTTTTTCATTGCCTGTGCACTGCTGAGGATGTGCGGCTATTATGTCTGTCCTGTGGCAGTGGGCGGACACTTTGTGTTATATCATTTCACTCCCTTGCTCGTAAATGATAGATGTGGGCGTTGCTTTTGACATGGCCGGTCACGTGCTCTAGATGAAATCACGTGACGAGATGCAGTTACGCCGCTGGGAGGGCGGAAGTGACGTTCCACTTACCTCGCAGTTGGGCAGCATACAGGCAAGTCGCCTAGCAACGCAGTAAACAACGGAGGTGATGCATCGGTGTTCGTCACTTCCGGCCTAATCACCGGAATTGACGACAGACGCTGAAACTCCATGCTTCTCTGCATATAAGAAGCCTTGCGAAACGCGTAAGGGAACGGCGGCCACGGATAGGTAATACTTTGACCCATGAATTGATACTTGATTTTACATGTTACATAGTAACATAGTAACATAGTTTTTAAGGTTGAAGGAAGACTTTAAGTCCATCTAGTTCAACCCATAGCCTAACATGTTGATCCAGAGGAAGGCAAAAAAAACCCCATGTGGCAACACTAATCTCCACATTGGGGGAAAAAATTCCTTCCTGACTCCAGATACGGCAATCAGACTAATTCCCTGGATCAACGCCCTATCAAAGAATCTAGTATATATAACCGGTAATATTATAGTTTTCAAGAAAGGCATCCAGGCCCTTCTTAAATGTTAGTAGTGACTCACTCATTACAACATCATGTGGCAGAGAGTTCCATAGTCTCACTGCTCTTACAGTAAAGAATCCGCGTCTGTGATTATGATTAAACCTTCTTCCCTCCAGACGTAGAGGATGCCCCCTTGTCCCAGTCTCAGGCCTAAGAGTAAAGAGATCATTAGAAAGGTCTCTGTACTGCCCCCTCATATATTTGTACATTATTATAAGATCACCCCTAAGCCTTCGTTTTTCCAAGCTAAATAACCCCAAGTTTAATAACCTGTCTTGGTATTGCAGACCCCTTAGTCCTCTAATAACTTTTGTCGCTCTTCTCTGGACCCGCTCTAGTTCAGCTATGTCTTTCTTATACACCGGAGACCAGAATTGTACACAGTATTCTAAGTGTGGTCGCACTAGTGACTTGTATAGAGGTAAAATTATGTTCTCCTCATGAGCATCTATGCCTCTTTTAATACATCCCATTATTTTATTTGCCTTTGCAGCAGCTGCCTGACACTGGCCACTAAATGTGAGTTTGTCATCTACCCATACACCCAGGTCTTTTTCAGTGATAGTTTTGCCCAGTGTTTTATAATTAAGCACATAATTATACCCTTTGTTTCCTCTGCCCAAGTGCATGACTTTACATTTATCCCCATTAAAGCGCATTTGCCATTTAGCAGCCCAAGCTTCTAGTTTACATAAATCCTCCTGTAATATAAAATTGTCCTCCTCTGTATTGATTACCCTGCAGAGTTTAGTGTCATCTGCAAATATTGAGATTCTACTCTGTATGCCCCCTACAAGGTCATTAATAAATATATTAAATAGGAGCGGGCCCAACACTGACCCCTGTGGTACCCCACTGTTAACTGTGACCCATTCTGAGTGTGTTCCATTAATAACCACCCTTTGTTTCCTATCACTAAGCCAGTTCTTAACCCACTTACACATATTTTCCCCTATCCCCATTGCCCTCATTTTATGTATCAACCTTTTGTGTGGCACCGTATCAAAAGCTTTTGAAAAGTCCATATACACCACATCCACTGCATTTCCTTGGTCCAGTCCAGAACTTACTTCTTCATAGAAGCTTATTAGATTAGTTTGACAGGAACGGTCCCTCGTAAAACCATGTTGATAATGGGTCATGAGGTTATTTTTGTTCAGATACTCCAGTATAGCATCTCTTAGAAAACCCTCTAGGATTTTACCCACAGTAGAGGTTAAGCTTACTGGCCTATAATTTCCAAGTTCAGTTTTTGTCCCCTTTTTGAATATTGGCACCACATTTGCTATACGCCAGTCCTGTGGTACAGACCCTGATATTACATGCATGCCTGTTATGTACCCAGGTTGGGGCATTGTATTGGTCACTTGTTTTGTGCAGGCAGCAGAGTACTTGGTTGGTACACTAGTTTGTATTGTATATATTTCATGTGGTCACCTGTCTTGTGAGCCGTTTGGCATCACTTTTATTACGGCACTTATGTTGTCATTTTAATAAAGTGCACTTTGACTTTGAACTTGGCCTGACTCCAGGGTTGTTTTTATATGAAGTATATGTTGTTTTGGAGGGCCTTTTATTTATACAAGGTTTTTTTTTTAAACCGTACATGCTTGTGTAGTGCAGGCACAGCTTTGTTTGAGAAGTAATGATGACGGGGCAACTGATACTGGGAGGCTGCGATGACCATCAGCTTCTGGAAACCGTCTGTATCCACCACACGGAAAGGCAGCATTTTAGTTGGCAACAAATTAGAGATGGTGAAGTTCAAGCTCTTTGCTTTGGAATGTGTAGGAGGAAATTATCTTTTATGTGACCACAATTGCAGGAATGAGGGCTTGCTGCTGTGCTGAGGTAGGGTAAAATAGGGTGTGCCCAACAAACTCCTGTTCTTTAAGGGAGGTGCAGGTGGAGATATTATGGTGGGTTGATAAGCAACGGTGAGCTCGGTGTTTGAGATCGGTCAAAACCAGCAGGTGTTTCCACTTCCATAACAGCTGACGGGCTGTCAGTCTCCCCAATTGTACCTGGTAAACAAGTGGAGGTTCTGCAGCTTGAAACCTGTCAGACAACACTTGCCACAGTGATGTAGGAGGAAGAATCAGCAGATGCGGTTCATGTGGTGGACAGTGTTCAGTGAGGCCCACTAGCCACACTTTTAGTGCATGGTGCTGGGCTGTGTGGCAGTTCATGCATGTTCTAGTTTAATAGTTTTTTTTTTTTGCCTCTACTGAATTTTTTTTTACAAACTTTGCAAACAACTTGAGTTGGGTCATCTGTTGTGGTGTCAAAAAAGGCACAAGCTAGGAAACTCTTGCCAACCATGGCAACTGCAGATCCACGACTGCTGCTGTTCAGAGCTAAAGCTGTGGCTGAGGATTCAGTGTTTGTCATGATTGCAGCTCTCAGTCTGTATGCAGGAAGATGCAACCTAACCTCCTCATCTTCCTCCTCCTCTACTTCCTCTGCTGAGCTACTCAGCTGTGTGACTCTGGGTTGATTCCACGTGGGATCTTGACTATCATCATTATCCTCTCTGTTGTCTCACTCCTTGTCTTAGGAGTCACCCTCCTTATTTTCCTGCCCTGAATGCATAGTACAGTGCAGGTGCTCCACAGGTTTCTGAGTCTCACCATCATCACCTCCTCCCCCAGGGATTAATTTCTGCATTTTGTAGGGAGCCAATTTCATCCGTCCACCAAATCCAGCTCCAAAAGAATCTGGGCATCAGTGCAGATGCTTTCCTCCTCTGGAGTATGTGAATCTTTGGAGTAGACATCTGATGCTCATGGAATAGAATGTGTGAACACCTCGGCATAATCACTCATCTGTGTTTCCCTACAATTACTTGTGCAGTTGGAGAGTTATGACATGGGGTGAAAAATTAGTAATTGGGGTGCTACCTCTGAGGACTGTACTGTTTGTGGATGTTGAGGTGGAGTAAAAGGATGGACAGGCCATTGATGCAGCGCTTGTCATGCACCATAGCAAAAGCTCTTTCTGGGCTTCATTCCCAACTCGTATTGCTCTGCTGTTGGCAATCAAAAAGACTGGAGTAAGCTGTCCGATAACAGAAGTTGTCGTTTGGTTTAGGAAACAACAAGCTGGAGTTTGGTCAGTACAGCATTCAGTATCATTAGCAGTAGCATCTACCTCACGTATACTTCCAATACAAAGACTTTCACCCTTTCCACCATGCTTATTCCTCTTTCCACCATGTTGATTCCCTTTTCCATGTTAACTTCGGGATTTCCCACTCATGTTTAATGAACACAGATTTGGAAAACTCTTGTTTGAAACCTAATAAAACATTATTTGTCAAAAGAGATTTGGCAATGAGTTTTTTGGAGGACAATAAAACCTATTTAGGGGAAACACAAATATTTGGCAACAATATTTGCCGGAACAAACGCACCCATATGGTCCAGCTACACGCAGCAACAAAAAGAGTGCAAGAAAAACCACAATGACAGATACTGAAATTGTGGAAAATTAGTTTTAAACTATAGCAAATTGTGGGGTATTGGTTTGTCTTTTAGTCACTTTAGACAAGAATTTAGTAGATAGGACTTGTGACAGTGGGGAGCTGTGTAGTGGCTCACAAGCTTACATGTTTTGGACCAAAAGACAAACCAATACCCCACAATTTGCTATAGTTTAAAACTAATTTTCCACAATTTCAGTACCTGTCATTGTGGTTTTTCTTGCACTCTTTTTGTTGCTGCGTGTAGCTGGACCATGTGGGTGTGTTTGTTCCGGCAGGTAGCAGTGTTGAATGCCATAACAGCCCGCCTACTGAGATGGGGGTTAATGTAAGAGGCTGGGCATACACTGTGCAAACCTGTGTGAACTGCGCCCTATATGAGGTCCATTGTGTTTGCAGGACAACCAGTGGTCACTCCCTCTGTGAGAAAGGAGGTTGCTTGTGATTGGGGCTGGTGTCTTGCATTCATGATGCCTTCATTTACAGCCTGGGCAAAGCTGCACACAGCACTGAGTGTAATGGTCGTCTGACCTTAATCTGCTGTGGGAAGAAAATTTATTTTCTATTTGTGTCCTTTGCTCACTTTAGACAAGAATTTAGTGGATAGGACTTGTGACAGTGGGGAGCCGTGTAGGGGCTCACAAGCTTAAGTGTTTTGAACCAAAAGACAAACCAATACCCCACAATTTGCTATAGTTTAAAACTAACTAATTTTCCACAATTTCAGCACTTGTCATTGTGTTTTTTTTGCACTCTTTTTGTTGCTGTGTGTAGCTGGACCATATGGGTGCGTTTGTTCCGGAAGATAGCAGTGTTGAATGCCATAACAGCCCGCCTACTGAGATGGGGGTTAATGTAAGAGGCTGGGCATACACTGTGCAATGACTCACCGTGGCCGGGACTCCGGTTTAGACAGGCGATGCTTCCTTCCTCCTTGTCACGGGTGGACCGCGCCTGCCGGAGGTTTTTATATTTTATAACAGGTAATACACTTCTATTAATGAAAACAGGTAAAGATATGCTTGGTTGGTATAAGCAAAGTAAACAGGTGAAACACTTGGTGGGACCCAGCGGGCGATCGACTGTCCTTATATTAAAAGTTCAGGCTGTGACCGCAAGATCACACAGTCAGTGCTTAACAGGAATAGAGTCATTGAGTGAGTCCAAGTCTTAAAGTCACTGGCGCAGAGTATGATGGCGCACCCGGATAGCGAACCACCCATCTGGACAAGCATAGCGTTCGTAGGTGATGATATCGCCCCGGTATAGGTCGCGATCGGGATGTCCTCTGGGCAAGTGTGACTCAACGTCCCGGCGCCCCACAAACACCTCCTCATTCAAACCCACCTCCCAAGCGAACCCCCACCCGGTGTGTAAGTTAAAGGTGGAAATTCTACCTTCGTGGCGGAGTTCATCAGGCAGCGGCGGTTGGCGGCGAGCCTCGGCACGGGCCTGAATGTTGGCGCTTTCACGGGCTTGCCACTCCTCTCGTCGTCGCTGGCGTACATCTCCGTCGGCACGGCTCAGGTGTAAAGATGAGCGATGGAGCTGGTGGTTTGGCGGGAAACTTGGACTTGGCGGGCAGTCAGGGCTAGCACCCGCTGGAACGGCACAGGGAAAGGTGTCGGCGTTGCACCCGCCAGTGTACCCGAGTTGTATGCCTGGTAGGAAGTTCCTCGGTGTCTCCCCAAGCGAACCCGGTGTCGAGATCCTCAGCGGTGCTACGGGTCTCGTCGTCATCCTCCTCGACCTCTCCTTCGATGACTACATCAGGCTGCTCGATGGCTGGAGATGTTGAAGCTGGTTCCTCTGTACAACAGGGCGGTGGTGCTGCGGAGCCTTCCACAGGGACGTCCTGTAGGGCTTCTAGGCTGCCTGCCTCTTCATCTGTAACTGTAGGTAGAGGGGTCTCAATCCCGGTTACCAGGTAGGCCTCGGCAATAGCGAAGGAAGCCTCCGGTACGGGGACGAAACAGGCGACAGTCTCTGTAGCTGTGAAACACGTCGCGGGTTCCTCGGTGGGAACCTGGTAAAGATCAAGTTCTTCTGTGGAGCGTATTACAAGCTCCGGCTCAGGAACGGAGTCGGTTGCGGTATTAATCGCGGGAACGAGCTGAGCTGTGGCCTCCACTGGAATGATGCAATCAATTGGCTCGGGTGACGAAGCAGGACAGGTGGTGGGCGACGGTGAGGCGGTTGAGAAGCTGGCGACGTCGTCTGGGCCTGGAGTAGCAGTACCCGGTCAGCTCTACTGCATCGCATGGTGTAGTCGTCTGCCTAGGGTCGCGCTCCAGCTGCGAATCGTCCACTCCACAGTCTCAAGTAACCGCACCCGGAGGTCTTGCAGAGCCTCTAGCCAGAAGTCGGGGCTGCCGTCAATGGTAAAGGCAGGACCCGGACCCGGTTGGCCTATGGCTGCTCTGGCCTCCGCCTCGACCTCCCGCATTAGGTCTTGGAGTCTCATGCTGGCCATTCTCTTCTTTGGAGGGAAACCACACCCGTTCAACCGGTAACTGTTCTCGTAGAGAGCTGGTGAAGAAAGTCTGTGACACTCCCATTTCCTCTGGGCTTTTGTAGTCCAATGGTGGGAAAAGTCTTTGGGGTCCGCCCCCATGGTTGATTCGAGCAATCAGGGCGGACAAAGAGTTTGGCGCCTTTTGTCTTTAGCCCTCCCATGATGAGGGGGGGGTTGACTCACTCCTGGGCTTGCACGTGGCGGATTCTTGTGGCGGGAACGCCATCTTGGGCGCCATCTTGGCCCAACGGTGAAAAGGCGGGAAAGTTCTTTTAGGGACGAACAAAGTCCAATTTGTAGACAATAAAGTCATTTTTAAGCACATTATACCCGTTAGGGAACGGGCCTGCTCGTATCCTGTTCGTGACGCCATTTTCTGACTCACCGTGGCCGGGACTCCGGTTTAGACAGGCGATGCTTCCTTCCTCCTTGTCACGGGTGGACCGCGCATGCCGGTAGTGGGGCCCGGTGGAGTGCAGATCAAAATTTGAAGACGTCTTGTAGGGAACAGATTAAAGGGGTTTAATTTATTCGTGACGCCACCTATGAGTAGTTTCGGTAATCGTTACCGACGCTGTGGAACCTCCGGGGGATGAACAGCAGCAAGATGGAACGCTCCCCACAGGCTGAGCGGTGATCACCGGAGGCTGGAGCTGCTTAAGATGTTGTGCGGCAGCTGCGGTTACCTTGTAGTGCGGACGGACAGTTCATAAGGAAGCACGGACACAGAAAGTCTCTGCAACGGGTCTTTACTGTAACCAGCAGGCAGTACATGGTATACAGTTACGGGTAGTAGACCGGGTGGACTCAGCAGTGATAGTGTCCCTCAGAGATCCGCAAGTGTTCCTCCATTCTAGCTAAGTGTTTCGCCATTGTCGCCCAGGAATACCAGATCGGGTACGGGGAGGCTGCTTCAATGCCCTATCCAAGTTGTACGTTGTGGATGTTTTGGGGAGCCTTGGATCCCTCAGTGGGTACATCGCTGGTTAGACGACTGGAAGTTGGCTGGTGGTGGGGTGCTCCTGTGAAGCTGCTCCTCCACGCTTCTGGTTCGCGTAGCAGAGGTGAACTACTGCCAGCTTCGGTACCAGTGAACCGGCTGTGAAGTGGTGGGCACGGGAGTCTTTTGGAACCCGTAGTAATGATGCCCAATCCCGGTTGGTAAGGCCTCAGGTGCTGACACCCGACCGGTGACGGCCCGGGGGCTGCACGGGGTGCGGAGCCCCCGCTCCTACTCCCAGTTCTAGACTGCTCAGGTCAAGTTCTAGATCCCTTCTCCTAATGACTAAGGGTCTGTTCTCCCTACACACTTCCCTAGCACTCCGCCCACCAGGACCCTGGATTGGTCCTCTGTTCTAGGTGATGCATGCAGGGTTGGATCTCAAAGTTAACTAGGTCACTGCTGTGTCAGAGAATATTGCGGCTGCATTTATGGCTGCAATACCCTCTTGTGACGCACTCGTTGCGGGGCGCCACACAAACCTGTGTGAACTGCGCCCTATATGAGGTCCATTGTGTTTGCAGGACAACCAGTGGTAACTCCCTCTGTGAGAAAGGAGGTTGCTAGTGATTGGGGCTGGTGTCTTGCATTCATGATGCCTTCATTTATAGCCTGGGCAAAGCTGCACACAGCACTGAGTGTAATGGTTGCCTAATATCTGGGTTACAAAACCTAAAATTCATAGCCGGGCATGAACCTACTCAAAGTGAATTTAGAATCACTTTAAGCTGATGGGAAGGATTGCTCAATCAGAAAGCATGACCACTTAATCTAAAATGAAAAAATTGATGGCCCAATCCTAACAAACAAGTGTGAATAGATTCAGAATAAACATGAAATATTCTCTACCAAATAAACACCTTCACTTTGAGATGTTAACAAATAAACACCTGTACACTAAAACACTAAAGGTACCGTCACATGCCGCCATATTGCCGGAGATTTGGTTTGCAATTCCCAAATTCGTCGATGTGGAAAGTTGAATACTTTTACGTCAACTGGATTTATGGATTTAACCCCCTTCACACAACTGGTGAGTGTGCTACTGTATATTTTATTTCCCCATAACCATCACCACGCATGCGCGATATGTAAATAGCTCAGCTGCAACATTGCAGATTGTGTTTGCTTTCATGGAGTAATGTATATCTATATTATCAGTGTTTGCTATGTTCCTTCTGCTTCTTGTAAGTTTGTATGTGTTGCTAGCATCTTTCCCCCCTTTGCTAAATTTAAAGGCATAAGTGTACTTGAATTTAGCACTAAGTCTCATTTTTATAGCTAACTTTTAATGACTTGTGCAGTGTCCAAGGGAAATGACAGTTGATCTATAGTTTCTCCTTGGATGCTCTGCACATATTTTTGTCTAGAGTGTGTTGAAGGGACTTTAATTGATGTCTTTATCTAACAGTCACCTGAGATCTATCAATGCAGCCTCCTCCCAATCCATCTAGAGGGTACTGAAACACACACAGTGACCTCATGCCAGACCTCAATTGTATGATTACAGGAGGGACTGATATCTGCCAACATCTGTCTTGCTGTCTGTGTTTATATTGCCATAAAGCATTAACAAGAACAGTGCCACCTCTGGTACCCGAGCCACAATATGGGTGCACCTGGGGAGAAATCAATGGATGCCTCCATGTTACTTAATGCATCAGTACCCAATAAATTATAGAGGCTGCATGGACTTTCTAATACCCTTAGTATAATAAAAAAAGCATCACAAATGTTAAGTTTTAGCTTGTAGGAAGTTTGACAGCTGATCCCGCTACCCCTTGACAATAGAAAAATTAAATTGAATCTCCCATGCCCTCACATGAGGATGATATCATCAGTTGAGGGCCTGAGGGAGTATCAAAGGAAACCTATTGTAGAGGGAACTTACAGAATTGCCATCACTTTATTATGGTGTCTGACCCATGGTCACACCCTTCTGTGGCCATCTACCAGCATAACACCCCATCTTCCCACACTTCCAGCAGTTCACTGTTGACATGTTCTGCAAGGAATTCCATTTCCTCGCAGGTACCTGTCCATTTGGTGACCACTGTTGTGCTTGGGAATTAGGGTTAGTTTTCCAAGTAGACCCAATAGTGTATTTGAGGCATGCTACACCCACTTGGTAACCCCCAATGTTCTTGAGAAATAGAATCTCTCTCTCTTTGCACGGTTGGTTTACCAGCATAGGTTTTTCCCTGCTTTAAAACCAAGTTTTGTTCCCTTTGCTACGGCCACTAGGTCAGGGAACCGGCAGATTCGCCAGTCAGGGCAAGTGTTTTCCCAATATCCTTTATCGTTTTTTTAAGTCCTGATACAAATGCGCTAATTAACAGAGTCATATCCTCACTGTTACCTACTTTATTTCCATAGTCAAACCATAGCAGTTGCAAAGCTGTGGCATAATCATTTACTGCCTGCTTGGTAGCTTGTGTCTGTGTCATGAGACGGTTATTTAGTTGTAAACAACTGGAGCCCAGCCACAGCTCTGAATCTCTATAGGGAGGAGGTGGAACAGTTGCAGGCTTAGGTTTTGGGTCTCCAAGAGTTCTTTACGTTGTATTCTGTCTGCTTCTCTGTCTCCCATGATCTGTGCCCAGGCAGAGTCATAACCTGAGCTACATCATATCATGTTAGTGCCTGTTTATACTAATTGTGGTCTTCCAAACAATTCGTTATGGTTGGTCAGGAAATTCTGCCATGTCTGCTGATCCAGGGTTCCATTCACACCTGCATTCATCTTTTCAACATGGATTTGTAATTTGTGACTGCATCTGTGCCTTTGCAGTGTTGAACAATTCCTATTGCAGAGGCCTATACCTCTGCATATATACTCTGCACAATCCCATTTTTCAGAAGTGAAATGATACAAATCATCAGGTAGTTCAATTCACTACCGAAAACAATCAAGGGTAGGACTTTTCCCACTTAAAAGAAACTATCTAACATTAACAATTGTCACCCATAAAACCGTGCCAGGGGTCTAGTCTTCCGACTCTATGGGCCGACCTTTCATTAACAATACTGTCCTGTCCTCTCATTAGAGGCACAGGGACCTCTGATGTTGGAGAAACACACTACCCAAGACCACCAAAGTTTAAAACAACAGTCTCTTAGTACAGCAACTGCTGCTTCCTCTGATGTTGGAGAAAACCTGTCCATCACCAATGCCAACATGAAAACCATGCCAGGCGTCCAGTCTTCCGGCATATGGACGGAACTTTCAATAAAACACAACAAGACATATCTTTCTCTGATATAGAAGAAAGAAAACTTTTAAAACCCGGCTGGGTACAGCTGACCACCCATAGAATACAACAGCTGTTTCTGCAGTACAATTCAACACTTGAGGTAGACCTGTCCTCTGGTGGTAGAGTAACATGATCCTTAGACTATGGAGATAAAGATAAATAATCAATCTATTGACAAACAATATCACTCCCATGTCGTCAACCAAACTTAACACAACAAAACAATTCTTTCTCTGATGTTGGAGAAAGATGGGAGTACAACCTATAATAAACCTAGTTTATCAATAACTGAGGATCCCAATCAACAGTCCTCCTGATGGGGTACTGCAGAGTAGACTTAGGGTGCCGTTACACATAGCGATGTTCTAGGGATCCCGACAACGACCAGGATCACTGGAACATTGCTGTGTGGTCGCTGGGGAACTGTCAAACAGATAGATCTTCTCAGCGACCAGGGACCAGGTAGCCGACTTCCACATTGCTGGGTAAGCGGGAGGAAGCTGGTACCATGATAAACAGCAGGTATCTAAGCAGTGTGCGCTGCTTAGTTACCCACTGTTTATCATGGTTACCAGCCTGTGAGGTCGCTAATCACTGGTCTCTCGCTGCCGGATTTGCCTTATTTGGCCTCCAGATTTGTGGTTTTCTGGGAAATCCGGTTCTTTTCCTTTTTGGCACCGGACACAAAATCAGAATTTGCATCATTTTTTGCGTCCGGTGCCAAAAACAAACAGAACCAGATCCGGGGCAATCTGGCGCCCATAAAATGGGAGGCAATCGGCGCCGGATCACCCCAGATCCGGCAAAAAAAACAACGGATCGTTTCCCGGATGCATTTTACTGAGCTGGGCCTGAAGTTCAGCACCATGGAGAGCTCCATGGCTGAAGGTTCAGCACCAAGGACAGGTCCCCTGCACCTGGGGTGCTTAAATTTCAGCACTGGACAGCGGCAGAGACGCGCAGAAAATATTCCTGTTTAAAACAGGATTGGAGGGCACATTTGCCCTCAGTTTCTGCACGTCCGGGGCTGTCAGGTTCTGTCCGGTGCATCCTGCAAAACACCAGACAGAACCTGACAGCCGAAAATCGTGGTGTGAAGCCAGCCTAAGTCAGACATGCAGTCCCATGGTGCAAAAGGAGCATCACAGAAACTGGCAAAATATGGCTACCTAACAAAGGTAAAGATGAAAAAAATTACTGGAGTGGGGTTTTAATAATTATACAAATAGCAACTGTTCAACAGGTAGATTCAAAACATGGCTATGCAAACAAGTTCACAAATATTTTACTGTGTAAGATGTGCTGACAGCTAAAAACTGATTGGTAGTTGGATTACCACTATATTTTTTACTTTCTTGCTTGTGGAAAAGTTTTCACAAATGGTCCCCCTATGTGTAGGTTAAATAGTCAGCATTGGTAGATTTCAATTTCCTAGAGCTAATGATTAGCTTCACTTTGATGATTTCTACATCTCTTTCTAAATTATAGCAGTCCGTACAAAGGTCCATTCACAAAAGGCAACTGAATTCCATGGCGGCTTTCACATCATAAATAATAGATGGAGTTTTTAAGCCCGTAACACAGTCTTAAAGGAAAGCAATTAATTTGAACTAAATTTGTTACTGGGAATTGACAACTCGGCCTGAAATGTTGTCTGGGTTATTTTGATATTTTTTATACTAATATCTTGCACTGAATGTGACGTTCAAACACATTTAATATAATATTACCAAGACAATTTCATTGTCATACTTTATTTTATTACATGAGGCGTCACAGGATTGCCTCCTTGGGTCTATTACTCCCTAGACCACTTCTGCTAATTTTAAAGGTGCATTTGTTGATAATCAGTATAGACTTAAGAATCCCTGGACACGACCGAAAGCAATAATGAGAGTTAAGGTCCAGACTAACCCTTAGCTGCTGTTTATATGCAATCAAAATGAAGCAAATGGCTTTACAAATGAGAAAGTGTGTGTTTTTTTTTTTAATGATTATAAATCAATCTTAAAAGAAGTAGAAATAGTTATTAGTTTTATTCTCTGCCGGGTTGTAAAAGAATAAGTAAGCACTCCAGCTTAAAGGACCAGATGACTTTCACATATACATATATTTAGAAAAGGTCATACATCAAAAGGGTCATTTTAACTAGCACCATGCACAAAAGAAACCTTCTTTTATTTAGTGGGTGATGTGTCCACTAAAGTAACTACCCTATATGAAGGCTGCAAAGATTAATTCAGAAAACCCAAGAGTTCTGTGAAATGGCTTTATACTTGAAAGTACACATTGTTTATACAATATTTAATATTCAATATCTCAATAAATGGGATTTATTAATTTCTGTAGCAGAGCAGGATGTTTCACTTTTATTGCTCCTTTGGTACTATAAATACACTTTTTAAGTTATATATTTCAATTTACTTTATATGTTCATGTATGTGTAATAACTGATCATTCATCCAGAAATACTTCCTTAATCCCAATAAAATGTACAGATAGACTATGAGAAAATATTTTGCCAATAACAATATATTTCAAAGTGGTGGTTTGCATGTGAACCTTGATATTCCACATCAAAAGTAATACAATTCTAGGTATGTTTTTTTTTTAATTTCAGATAAGGAAATTAAAGCAATCATAGGGATGTATTTGCAATATATATGTTTTTCTTTTTACCCTCATTATATGCAGGCTCAAATAAACAAAATATTAAAAAAAAACTAAGGCTAGCTTCACACCATGGTTTTTGAACCTGACAGGATAGGATGTGTAGAAAGTTTGTCCAAATATGGTCCCGGATCCTGTTTTTTGCAGGATTCCTTTTCTGCTGCTGTCCATGGGGCTGTAGTCTGCCCATGTCTGCTCTGCCACTGTCCTTATTGCTGAATTCATAGCCTGTGCTTGAAGTAGTGCTGTCCATGGTGCTGAAGTTAGAACGCCAAGATTTCTGAGAATGCTCTGTGCAAAAAAAGCGGATCTGGGAAATGATCTGATTTTGTCACTGATGCAGCACCATAGACTCCCATTATATGGGAACCGGATTGTGCCGTATCCGGTTCTGTCCGGTTTTGTCAGGCTCTGGGGTGAAAAACCGGACAAAAACAAATCCGGCACAGAATACACAAAACCAGCACCATAGGGATACATGGGAGGCAAAACCGGATCAAGTTCTGTCCGGTTCAAACCGGACAGAACCTGATGCACAAAACCGTGGTGTGAAGCCAGCCTAAGGTTGGTTTCACACTGCCATTTTTTCCTGATCAGGGTTCATCAGGTTTTGTGTGCCAAAACCAGGAGTGCCTCCAAAACACAGAACAGGTGTCAATCTTTCAATTATACTTTTCCTCTGCAAGTTTCACTCCTGGTTTTGGCACACAAACCTGATCGAACCTGATCAGGGAAAAACTGCAGTGTGAAACCAGCTTAAGGCCCTATGAAAATAGATTTCAATTAACCACCAAGTTGCCAAGAAACATAATGTGGTGCCCCGAATTCTGGGTTCCAATGTCTATTTAGATTGAATTCATACAAATGATTTTTGGTTTTGATTTTACATTAATATTAATTTATTACAGAGTTATTGTTAAATAGCCAAATAGTTTTTTAAAACAGAATATAATTTGGCGCTCTGGAAAAAATAAAAAAATAAAAAAACCTTTTGCACATTAAACACCCAAAGCCCAACAGTAGTAGCTCCAAAATATTAACTATATTTGAGCTAGACACAAAGTCTTACCTAGCAACTTTGAAAAAATGTGGAAAAGTATTGGATTAATAAGTATTGTTGGTACCAATCTGTAACATTTTATTAGAGACAGTACTTCTCCCTTTATAGCCAATAAAAAACAAAAAGTACTATAAAGATTTTTTGTATTATCCCTGACTAGATGGCGGCCCGATTCTAAAGAATCGGGTATGCTAGCCTATGGTTATTAGGGTATACAGGGGCTCAGTGGTTAGCAGACTATACAGCGGCTGAGTGGTTAGCAGAGTATATGGAGGCTCAGTGGCTCATAGTCAGCTTTAGGGCAGAGTGCAGTGGTCAGGGCCAGAGTGCAGTGGTCAGGGCCAGAGTGCAGTGGTCAGGGCCAGAGTGCAGTGGTCAGGGCCAGAGTGCAGTGGTCAGGGCCAGAGTGCAGTGGTCAAGGCCAGAGTGCAGTGGTCAGGGCCCGATGCATCGGGAGCGCGGTGAAATGAATTGTGTGTATACAGGCGGGTCAGTGGGTAGCAGAGTATACAGGGGGCTCTGAAGGTAGCAGATTATACAGGCAGCTCTGTGGGTAGCAGAGTATACAGGCGGCTCTGTGGATAGCAGAGTATGATGTGGCGGGAGGCTGGAGGGGTGAGGAGAGGTGGCCCTGGAGGGGTGAGGAGAGGTGAGGCAGGAGGGGTGAGGAGAGATGTGGCTGGAGGGGTGAGGAGAGATGTGGCTGGAGGGGTGAGGCGAGAGGAGGCTGGAGCGGCGACATGACCGTTCGGCACACCTCTGCTCCTCCAGGCTGCACACATCACGGCGGTCGTCTCCCGCCCGTGATGTGTGTTTTAGGCAGTGTAGGGGCGGCCGTAAGTGTGGCGGTGTTGCCTGAGTCCCGCTCCGCTTAGGGCCGGCATGTTGGTCCACCCTGGACGGGTGTAGCACTGTGGTGACGTCACTTTGGCGATCACAAAGTGACGGAAGTGCTGGATAAAGTGACGGAAGTGAGCCTTCATGTTTTATATATTAGATATAGCAGCACTATAGTATATGGCAATATATTACAGTATGTACAGGTGCACTATAGTATATGGGGGTATTTTATAGGACATGTATAGCAGCGCTATGGTATATGGCGATACATTAGAGTACATGTATAGCAGCGCTATGGTATATGGCGCTACATTACATTACATGTATAGCAGCGCTATAGTATATGGCGATACATTACAGCACATGTATAGCAGGACTATAGTATATGACAGTATATTACAGTATATGTAGAGTTTCACTATAGTATATGGTGGAATTGTATAGCACATGTATAGCAGCACTATGGTATATGGCCATACTCAGCTCCCCCCCCCCCCGCTCCTCCCTCCAAAAAATAAAAAAATCCTCAGTGAGGATACTCACCTGACCGCCGGCTCGCTCCACCTTCGTCTTCTAGGTCCTACAGGGGTTTAGGACGCGTCGTTGCCTGGGAAACCGTTCAGCTGATCGCTAACTGCCAGGGGGGCAGGATGGATTAGGGGGGCAAGATGGTGACGGGGGGTGGAGTGGAGGCAGGATGGAGTGAGCGGGGCAGGATGGAGCGGAGGGGGGGGAAAGGATGGACCCGGGGGGCGGGAGGGTCAGGATGGAGCCGGAGGATCAGGATGGAGCGGGAGGAGCAGGATGGTGGCGGAGGTGGGGGCAGGATGGAGCCGGCAGGGCAGGATGGAGGCGGCGGGGCAGGATGGTGCGAGCGGGGTAGCATGGAGCGAGCGGGGCAGAACGGTGGTGGGGGGACAGGATGGAGGCGGCGGGGCAGGATGAAGCCGGCGAGGCAGGATGGAGGCGGCGGGGTAGGATGAAGGCGGCGGGGCAGGATGGTGGCGGGGGGCAGGATGGAGCGAGCGGGGCAGGATGGTGGCAGAAGGGCAGGATGGTGGCAGAAGGGCAGGATGGAGCGAGCGGGGCAGGATGGAGGTAACGGGACAGGATAGTGGCGGGGAAGCAGGATGGAGCGAGCAGGGCAGGATGGAGGCGGCGGGGGGGGGGCAGGATGGAGCTGGCGGGGGGGGGGCAGGATGGAGGCAGCAGGGGGACAGGATGGAGCTGGTGTGGGGGGGGCAGGATGGAGCCGGCGGGAAGGTTAGGATGCAGCCGGGGAGGGGGCAGGATGGAGCTAAGGGGGGGGGGGGCAGGATGGAGCCGAGGGGGGGGGCAGGATGGAGCCGAGGGGGGGGGGGGCAGGATGGAGCTGGCAGGGGGGCAGGATGGAGCTCGCAGGAGGGGCAGGATGGAGCTGGTGTGTGGGGGGGGGCAGGATTGAGTCGGCAGGGGGGGCAGGATTGAGCCGGCAGGGGGTGCAGGATGGAGCCGGCGGGGGGGGGCAGGATGGAGCCGGCGGGGGAGGCTGGGGGGGGGGCAGGATGGAGCCGGCAGGGGGGGGGGCAGGATGGAGCCGGCAGGGGGGGGCAGGATGGAGCGGGCGAGGGGGCAGGACGGAGTCGGCGGAGGGGCAGGATGGAGCCAGCGGGGGGAAGCAGGATGGAGCTGGTGTGGGGGGGGGGGAGGATGGAGCCGAGGGGGGGGTGGGGGAGGATGGAGCCGAGGGGGGGTGGGGCAGGATGGAGCCGAGGGGGGGTGGGGCAGGATGGAGCCGGCTGGGGGAGGGGGGGCTGGATGGAGCCGGCTGGGGGCAGGATAGAGCCGGAGGGGGGGCAGGATGGAGCCGGAGGGGGGGCAGGATGGAGCCAGGGGGGGGGCAGGATGGAGCCGGGGGGGTGGGGGAAGGATGGAGCCAGGGGGGGGGGGCAGGATGGAGCCAGGGGGGGGGGGCAGGATGGAGCCAGGGGGGGGGCAGGATGGAGCCAGGGGGGAGGGGCAGGATGGAGCCAGGGGGGGGCAGGATGGAGCTGGCGGGGGGGGGCAGGATGGAGCTGGCGGGGGGGGGCAGGATGGAGCCGGCGGGGGGGGCAGGATGGAGCTGGTGTGGTGTGGGGGGGGGATGGAGCTGGTGTGGTGTGGGGGGGGGATGGAGCTGGTGTGGGGGGGGGGGATGGAGCTGGTGTGGGGGGGGGATGGAGCTGGTGTGGGGGGGGGATGGAGCTGGTGTGGGGGGGGGGGATGGAGCTGGTGTGGGGGGGGGGGTGGAGCTGGTGTGGGGGGGGATGGAGCTGGTGTGGGGGGGGGGGGATGGAGCTGGTGTGGGGGGGGGGAAGGAGCCGAGGGGGGGTGGGGCAGGATGGAGCTGGCGGGGGGGGCAGGATGGAGCTGGCGGGGGGGGCAGGATGGAGCTGGCGGGGGGCAGGATGGAGCTGGCGGGGGGGGCAGGATGGAGCTGGCAGGGGGGGGCAGGATGGAGCTGGCGGGGGGGGGCGCAGGATGGAGCTGGCGGGGGGGGGGGGGGCGCAGGATGGAGCTGGCGGGGGGGGGCGGGATGTAGTCGGCTGGGGGCAGGATGGAGCCGGAGGGGGGGCAGGATGGAGCCGGAGGGGGGGCAGGATGGAGTCGGAGGGGGGGCAGGATGGAGGTGGCGGGGGGGCAGAATGGAGCTGGTGTGTGGGGGGGGCAGGATGGAGTGGGCGGGGGGGGTAGGATGGAGCGGGCAGGGGGGCAGGATGGAAGCGGCGGGGGGGGGCAGGATGGAGCCGAGGGGGGGGCAGGATGGAGCCGAGGGGGGGGCACAGGATGGAGCGGGTGGGGGGGGGTGGAATGGAGCTGGCGGGGGGTGAGGATGGAGCGGGCGAGGGGGCAGTATGGAGCTGGTGTGGGAAGGGGGCAGGATGGAGCAGGTGGGGGGGCAGGATGGAGCCGGTGGGGGGGCAGGACGGAGACTGTGTGGGGGCAGGATGGAGCTGGTGTGGGGGGGGGCAGGATCGAGCCAGCGGGGGGGTAGGATGGATAGGATGGAGCGGGCGGGGGGGGGGCAGGATGGAGCTGGTGGGGGGGCAGGATGGAGTTGGCGGGGGGGGGGACATGGTGAAGTCGGTGGGGGGGCAGGATGGAGCTGGTGGTGGGGGGGCAGGATGGAGCTGGTGGTGGGGAGGCAGGATGGAGCTGGTGGGGGGGGCAGGATGGAGCTGGTGGGGGGGGGCAGGATGGAGCTGGTGGGGGGGGCAGGATGGAGCTGGTGGGGGGGGGCAGGATGGAGCCGGCGGGGGGGGCAGGATGGAGCTGGTGTGGTGGGGGGCATGATGGAGGTGGTGGGGGGGTAGGATGGAGCCGGTGGGGGGGCAGGATGAAGCTGGTGTGGGGGGGGGCAGGATGGAGTCAGCGGGGGGGGGGGGAGGATGGAGCGGGCGGGGGGGCAGGATGGAGTCAGCGGGGGCAGGGGGTAGGTTGGAGCCGGGGGTGCAGGATGGAACTGTTGTGGGGGGGCAGGATGGAGGCGGTGGGGGGGCGGGCAGGATGGAGGGGGGGCAGGATGGAGCAGAGGGGGATGTGTGCTATGGAGCAAGGGGGGGCAGGTTGGAGCCGGTGGGGGGTAGGGGCAGGATGGATGGGAGGATACTCACCCGTGTGGCGGCTCGCAGGACCTGTGGTTGACTGGGAAACCGATCAGCTGATCGGTTTCCCAGCTAACCACAGGTCCTCAAGCCATGGAGCTATAGGACGTAGATGGAGCGCGCGGCGGAGGGTGAGTATCCTCTATGAGGCATTTTTTATTTTTAATAGAAGCAAGCAGGGTGGGGGGCAGCAGGAGCCGCGGGGGGGCAGGACGACCCGCGGGGGTCCCGCAGGAGCCGCAGGGGGCAGGAGTAGCTGCGGGGGGCCGCAGGAGCCGCGGGGGGGGCAGGACGACCCGCGGGGGTCCCGCAGGAGCCGCAGGGGGCAGGAGTAGCTGCGGGGGGCCGCAGGAGCCGCGGGGGGGCAGGACGACCCGCGGGGGGGCCGCAGGAGCCGCGGGGGGGCAGGACAACCCGCGGGGGGCCCACAGGAGCCGCGGGGGGGCATGAGTAGCTGCGGTGGGCCGCAGGAGCTGCGGGGGGGCAGGACGACCCGCGGGGGGGCCGCAGGAGCCGCGGGGGGGGAAAGACGACCCGCGGGGGGCCCGCAGGAGCCGCGGGGGGGCAGGAGGACCCGCGGGGGGGCCGCAGGAGCTGGGGAGCCGCATGTGTGGCAAGCGGGAGAGAACGGCTGATGCCGGTCATCTGCGGGCGGCGTCGGGAGAACCGCATGTCCTCCGCTCTGAGCTGCAACATTGGGGAGGATGAGAACCGAGCGGCTGGAGCGGCGGAGAGAGGAGCGGGAGGACTGGGCCGGAGGAGAGAGGAGGCGCCGGGACACAGGGGTCGTGGGAGTTTAACGGCTCGTGGTGAGCGCTACGCGCTCACCTCTCGTGGGTTTGGTGGGCGCTAAAGCGCCCACTTCCGGTTCCGGTCTGATTACACAGGTCGGAGGCCATCACGGAAGTTGGTCGGATTGGCCGGAAGTGGCCTTCGGGTTTTATATTATAGATATTCAACCATTGTTTGTCTTCATCTCTGGAATCAGCACCTTTCTTTTGGCTAAAATCTGAAGAATTTTCTTTCAATGCAGACCAGTGTAATCAAACACATATACTATTATATTACTCACCTAGTTGCTTCTGTCACTCACTTCTGAATTCCACAATCCACTGCACCACCAAGAAGTACGTCAGAAGCCATATTGGGAAACCAAAGTGATGGGTCTCCTAATATGGCACCACACTCCTGCCGCTACAAAGTCCGCCGCACGCCACATTCCCGCTGCTACAAACCCTGCTGCATGCCACACACCCGCTGTTACAAACCCCGCTGCACTCCCACTTCCCAACATGGCGAATGCCAGCTGCCCGACACCCTCACCGCACCACTGCATCCACCTCTGTCCACTGAACTAGGAAACTCGAGGCTCTGTCTGTGGCCTGTGTGTCTAAGAAGAGATGGGATGTAGACCCCCTCTGGTGGCTACAGAGGGCACCACACCTCATCTACTTCTGCACACACAGGCAGCAGACAGAGCCTCAGAGTTTCCTAGTGTGGCAGGTGCAGACACACACTAATACACATACACACTCACACAAACATACACACAAGCAAATACACATATACACATACATATGCTCATATACACATGCACCTAAATACACATACATATACACATGCACATACAAACACAAATACACACACACGCTCATACACACATGCACGTGCACATGTACATGCATGCATGCACACAAATGTGCATACACACATACAAACATATACATACACATACATACACACAAACATATGCACTTATAGAAACACACATACATGCACACACACGCATACATGCATACACACACATGCACATACATGCGCACACATACACATACACATATACACATACATGCACACTCGCACATACACACATACTCACACACATACACACGTGCACATGAACATGCATATACACATACATATGAACATACACCCACATGCGCATACACACTGGCAGGTGCAGACACACACTAATACACATACACACTCACACAAACATACACACAAGCAAATACACATATACACATACACATGCTCATATACACATGCACCTAAATACACATACATATACACATGCACATACATACACATACACATATACACACATACATAAACATGATCATACACGCATACACATATGTACACATAAATGCACATACACACATACATACGTGCACATACACAGACATGCATAGATACACACACATACACATACATGCACAGACATACACATATACATAAATGCACATATACGCATACACACATACAAACATATACATACTTTTCAGTTTATAGAAAAAAAGAGACGGCACTCACCGGTTTCTTTTGCTCACTTTAATCCACTATATGTGGGTTACATCTTGTGCAGGGAGGAGGTGTTGGAGGCAGACGACGGCATAGTTTTGCTGATGTTCAGCTTCCAAGGGTCTGTATACCTACACATACATACACGCACACACATGCACTTACATACACACATACATGCACACACGCATAAACGCATAAACCATGTTCCAAATTATTCAAATTGGTTTTAAGTGTCATAGGATTTTTTTATTTTTTTTTTTCAATGAAACCCGTTGATGCTATTTCGTCTCAGGGTTCTTTGGATCACTGAAATCAATCTCAGATACCTGTGATAATTAGTTTGGCAGGTAAGCCCAATAAAAGGTAAACTGGATGTTCCACAATATTGAGCAGGCCACAGTTCTCAAGAAACATGGGAAAGAAAAAGGATCTCTCTGCTACCGAAATGTAACAAATAGTGCAATGCCTTGGACAAGGGATGAAAACATTAGATATTGCACAAAAACGTGATTGAAGCTGCTGGTGCCTTTGGAGTCCCTCGAACCTCAAGGTGTAGGATCCTATAAAGTCTTGCTGTTGTGCATAAACCTACTATTCGGTCACCCCTAAACAGTGCTAACAAGCAGAAATGGTTGCAGTGGGCCCAGACATACATGAAGACTAATTTTCAAACAGTCTTGTTTACTGATGAGTGCTGAGCAACCCTGGATGGTCCAGATGGATGGAGTAGAGGATGGCCAGCATGTCCCAACAAAGCTGTGACATCAGTAAGGAGGTGGAGGAGTCATGTTTTGGGTTGGAATAATTGGGAAACAGCTGGTAGGCCCCTTTAAGTTTCCTGAAGGGGTGAAAATGACCACTGCAAAGTATATAGAGTTTCTGACTGAGAACTTTCTTCCATAGTACAAAAAGCAAAAACGTACCTTCAGGAGCAAAATCATCTTCATGCATGACAATGCACCATCTCATGCTGCAAAGAATACCTCTGTGTCATTGGCTGTTATGGACATAAAAGGAGATAAACTCATGGTGTGGCCACCATCCTCCCATGACCTCAACCCTATAGAGAACCTTTGCAGTATAATCAAGCAAAAAATCTATGAGGGTGGGAGGCAGTTCACAGCAAAACAGCAGCTCTGGGAGGTTATTCTGACATCATGCAAAGAAATACAAGCAGAAACTCTCCAGAAGCTCACAAGTTCAATGGATACAAGAATTGTGAAGGTGATATCAAAGAAGGGTTTCTATGTTAACATGTAACTTGGCCTGTTAGGATGTTTTGGAGATAAATAGCTTTTTATTTCAATGAATGTGACCTCCTAATGCTGCAAATTCAACAAATGAGCATTTTCAGTTCTTTCAAACATATCAAATGTTTAGAAATTCTACTGTGCCTAATAATTTGGAACCGTGCATTTAGAGTTTTATTTTAATTTTGAAGATTATACTGTTATCATTGGGAGGTTTCTTCAATAAAATTTGATGTACACTCTAACGGGTGATGAAGTTTATTACACTGACTGTCATTTGTACTGACCATTTAGGAAAATCAGAGAAAAAGAACATTTGCATAATAATTTGGAACATGGTGTACACACATACATGCACATACACACACATACACACATACATGCGCATACACTCACACACACATGCACATACATGCACACACGCACATTCACATGCACATACACATACATATGAACATACACCCACATGCGCACACACGCACATACACACATGCGTGCACATGCACATACACATATAAACATACATACAAGCACATATAAACTCATGGTCATACACACATACACATACATACACATACATGCGCATACACACATAGATATGTGCACATACACATACATGCACAGACATACATACATTCACACATATGCGCATGCACATACACATATACAGACACATACATACATTTGCGTACATGTGCATACACACATACACATACAGACATGCACATACACACACTCATACATGCACATACTCACACACACATACATAAACACATGCACACATATATACCTACATACACACAGACATATGCACATAAATGCACACACATGCACATACACACACATAAAGACACACATACAGAAACATGCATACATACACATGCACACACATGTACATGCGGCCACCATCTTTGGATACTTGAATATGCCAAGTTGGTGACGTGACGCATCACTTTGCTTCTCCGCAAGATTACAGGTTTATGTCAGAGGAGATCTTGGTGGGAGCTAATAAGGGGTAACAAGGTGTCTGTCTATTTTGTATGTAATAAAAAATGTATCTCTCTGTGTGTGTTTTTTCTCTTTACTAAAAGTATTGCTAATAGCAAGCTGTCATACTGACTGCTTATATTAGCAATAGGTTTTGGCGTCAGCTGCCAAAAAAAAACTGATATCAACCCCTTTATTACCCAGTCTACCACTGCTACACAGCAGCTGGAAGAGTGGGGTAACTGCCAGTTTTGTCATCTCTCATGAAGACATCAATCCTGGGTTGGCTGCTGGCTGCAATTTTCAGCATGGGTTGTCAATAATGCTTGGGCCTTACTACAATGAGAATTCAAGCCCACAACTGCCTAGGTTAACTTGGCTGGCAATAGAAAATATGGCAAAGCCATGCCATTTTTTTAGGTATTTATTTAAATAACTAAATAAAATAGTTCTCCCATGTATTTTTCATTGATGGCGCAGGTAACACCAAGCAATGGGGTTGGCAACCAGCAGCTGCTTGGTTTGCCTGCGCTGACAAGAGAAAATTCAGTGAAGTGCTACACATTTTTTTTACCAGAAAAATTAAACACCCTATTAGTAAAAAACCCCAAAGAGGATTTTAACTAAAAATATATTTATTTACATATATTGGGAGACAGCATGGGGGGAGAGAGACAGCAGACGGGGAAAGGTAACCACCACCCTCAGCGCCACAGAGCCCATCCCATCGTGATGGAGGGCCAACATCTAGTACCTATATATATACCGTATATACTCGTGTATAAGCCGATCCGTGTTTAAGCCGACCCCCCTACTTTTGCCCCCAAAACCTGGGAAAATCTATTGACTCGCGTATAAGCCGAGGGTGGACCCCAGCACAGGTATACAGGCCCCAGCAGTATGATATACAGCAGCCCCCAGTGGTATATACAGCAGCCCCATTGGTATATACAGCAGCCCCCAGTGGTATATACAGCAGCCCCAGTGGTATTGCAGCCCCTATATACAGCAGCCCAGTGGTATTGCAGCCCCAGTGGTGTATACAGCAGCCCCTATATACAGCAGCCCCAGTGGTATTGCAGCCCCAGTGGTATTGCAGCCCCTATATACAGCAGCCCCAGTGGTATTGCAGCCCCAGTGGTATTGCAGCCCCTATATACAGCAGCCCCAGTGGTATTGCAGCCCCAGTGGTATTGCAGCCCCTATATACAGCAGCCCCAGTGGTATTGCAGCCCCAGTGGTATTGCAGCCCCTATATACAGCAGCCCCAGTGGTATTGCAGCCCCAGTGGTGTATACAGCAGCCCCTATATACAGCAGCCCCAGTGGTATTGCAGCCCCAGTGGTGTATACAGCCCCTATATACAGCAGCCCCAGTGGTATTGCAGCCCCAGTGGTGTATACAGCCCCTATATACAGCAGCCCCAGTGGTATTGCAGCCCCAGTGGTGTATACAGCCCCTATATACAGCAGCCCCAGTGGTATTGCAGCCCCAGTGGTGTATACAGCAGCCCCTATATACAGCAGCCCCAGTGGTATTGCAGCCCCAGTGGTGTATACAGCCCCTATATACAGCATCCCCAGTGGTATTGCAGCCCCAGTGGTGTATACAGCAGCCCCTATATACAGCAGCCCCAGTGGTTTTGCAGCCCCAGTGGTGTATACAGCCCCTATATACAGCAGCCCCAGTGGTATTGCAGCCCCAGTGGTGTATACAGCCCCTATATACAGCAGCCCCAGTGGTATTGCAGCCCCAGTGGTGTATACAGCAGCCCCTATATACAGCAGCCCCAGTGGTATTGCAGCCCCAGTGGTATTGCAGCCCCTATATACAGCAGCCCCACACAAATGCTGGCACACGTCCCCCCCTGTTGTAAGGCCCCCCCTGCTGATTACTTACCATCCCTGGTCTTCAGCAGCACCCCGGCGCCGGTCCTCTGTGCTCCGGTCCTCCGCGATCCCGTCCTCTGTGCTCCGCTCCACGGCTGCATCCGGGGTCCCCGCGCGTCGCAGAAGCGATGACGTAATCGCTTCTGCGACCCGGCCGGTCACATGATACAGCCGGGGAATGGAGCACAGAGGACGGGATCGCGGAGGACCGAAGCACAGAGGACCGGCGCCGGGGTGCTGCTGAAGACCAGGGATGGTAAGAATTCAGCAGTGGGGGCCTTACAACAGGGGGGGGACGTGTGTGCCAGCATTTGTGTGGGGCATTATCTACAGATATGCACTGCTCCCCCTGGCGCTGATTGACAGGGGGATGCAGTGCATATGTAATGAGCGGCCCCACGTGACGGGGCCGCTCATACAGCAGCCTCCCCCCGCCTACTCCTGCCTCCCCAGCCCGACACAGCCCCCACCCCACTCACCCCTGTATAGTGACTCGTGTATAAGCCGAGGGGGGGACTTTTCAGCCCAATTTTTGGGCTGAAAAACTCGGCTTATACACGAGTATATACGGTACATATATAGAGTGTCATGACAGATGCAGGTGCAGACAGATGACACAAGAGGCCAGATTTAGAAAAGGTGATAGACCAGTCTAAAGAGATCTGTTTTTAAGGCTCGCTTATTGGTATTGGGAATTAATTGAATAGTTCTTGGTAATCCGTTCCAGAGAATTGGTGCAGCTCGTGAGAAGTCTTGGAGACGGGGAGTGGGAGGTTCGGATTGTAGCTGATGTCAGTCATAGGTGACTTGCGGAGTGGAGGGCATGTGTAGGGCGATAGACAGAGATGAGAGAGGAGATGTAGGGTGGAGCAGAACTGTGGAGGGCTTTGTGGGTGAGAGTGATAATTTTCTATTGTACTCTATAGCGGATTGGCAACCAGTGCAATGACTGCCCTAGGATAGAGGCATTGGTGAAGCGGTTGGAGAGGAATATGATCCTGGCTGCTGCATTGAGGATGGATTGGAGAGGAGAGAGTTTAGTAAGAGGGAGACCAATTAATAGAGAATTACAGTAATCCAGGTGAGAATGAATAATGGAAACAGAGTTTTTGCAGAGTCAACAGTAAGAAAAGGTTGAATTCTAGAGATGTTTTTGAGGTGTAGGTGACTTGAGCTAGCGAGAGGCCGGATTTGGGGAGAGATCCAAGTCAAATATAACCCCAAGGCAGCTTGCGTGCTGTTTAGGAGTAACGGTAAAACCACCTAAAGAAATGGCAATATTAAGTTTCGGAAGATTAGAAGAGGGAGGAAACACGAGAAGTTCAGTTTTTGGCCGATTCAATATAAGGTAGAGAGAAGACATGTTGTTAGAGACAGCAGACAGACAATCATTGGTATTTTGTAGTAATGTGGGGGTGATGTCAGGAGAAGAGGTGCATAACTGGGTGTCGTCAGCATAGAGATGGTACTGAAAACCTAATCTACTGATGGTTTGTCCATGGGCAGTGTATAGAGAGAAGAGAAGGGGACCTAGGACTAAACCCTGAGGAACCCCAACCGTGAGGGGAAGAGGAGTGGAAGAGGAGCCAGTGAAAGCTACTGAAAAGGAGCGATCAGAGAGGTAGGAGGAGAGCCAGGAGATAGCGCTGTCCTTAACCCCAATAGAGCAGAGCATAGAGAGAAGAAGCTGGTGATCCACAGTATCGAATGCAGTGGAGAGATCCAGGAGGATCAACAGGGAATAGTGACCATTATATTTAGCTGTTAGTAGATCATTAGAGACTTTAATGAGGGCAGTTTCAGTAGAATATAAGGAGCGGAAGCCAGATTGTAGAGGGTCAAGAAGAGAATTGTTGGAGAGATAGCGGATCATACGTAAGTGGACCAAGCATTCCAGGAGTTTAGTGATGAAGGGGAGATTAGAGACAGGTCTGTAGTTAGCAGCAGAGTTCTGGTCAAGGGATGGTTATTTAATAATGGATGTATACTTGCATGCTTAAAGGGAAAATTAAATATTTTAGTTAGGTGAGATGTGACAGCTGGAGAAAGGAATGGAAGAAGATGTGAGGGAATAGGGTCGCTGGTACAGATAGTAGGGCGAGAAGATGCAAGAAGCTGGGTGGCTTCTTCCTCTGTGACCGGATCTTAGACTGAAAGTGAGTTGGATGAAGTGCAGGAGGGAGGAGAACGCATGATGTTCTGAGTCTGTAAGGAAATTTCCTGTCGTATGTTTTCAGTTTTGTCCTTAAAATACTTGGCCAGATTGTCAGCTGTGAGACTGGTGGTTGGGGTGTGTACTCTTGGACTGAGGAGAGAATGGAAAGTGTCAAAGAGTCATTTAGGATTGTTGGCTAGTGAAGTGATAAGGGTGTTGTAGTAAGCTTGTTTGGGGAGGTGAAGGGCAGTGTTGTATGTTTTTAGCATAAATTTATAATGGATGAAATCTTCGGCCAGGTTGCATTTTCTCCACAGGCGTTCTGCACACCTGGAGCACCGCTGGAGAAACCTGATCTGCAGCGTGCACACATATCCTCATATTTCTCAACTGGAATTCTGGATCACTCTGAATCATGGGTGTTCAATGGGAATTAAATCCAGACTCATTGCTAGCTCTTCAGAACTCTCAAGCACTTTGTGTCTATCCATTTCTGTGTACTTCATGGTGTATGTTTAGGGTCATTGTTCTAATGGAAGACTGACAACATTGTGACCTAAAATCCATTCATAATATTCACAGTTCATGATGCCCTGCACAGAGTCAAGGCATCCAGAGGCAGTAAAAACAAAACCAAAATATATTTGACCCTCTACCACATCTGCCTATAGGTACTGTATTATTTTCTTTGGCAGCCTCATTCCATTTTAAGTTAACAATAGAATGATGTGCTTTATCAAAAAGTTCTATCTTGGTCTCATTTGTCCATAAGACGCTCTATACTCATATACATACAAACGGCAGAACAGCATTTTTATGTCTCTCCTTCAGTATTAGGGTCCTTCTGGGCTATTATGATACTTTTCATTCAACTTTCAACCTATAGTTTGCACTATCACTTATGCACCCTAAGCCTGCAGGACAGCTTGAATGTCTTTGCAACTTGATTGAGGCTGCTTATTATCCTGTGCTGCAACCTTTCATCAATTTTTCTCTGCCATCAACATCCAGGGAGATTAGCAACAGTACTATGGCTTGTAAACGTCTTAATCATATGGACCAAGGACCATCAAGATTCTTGGGGATGGACTTGTAACCCTGAGATTGTTGATATTTGGTTTCATGTCCTCAGACAGTTATTTGCGCTTTCTGTTTTCCATTCTTATTGTGGCATATACAGACACACAATATCTAGATTGCTTCAACCGTTACACTTCTTATATGGTTTTAGGTGTGATTTTCATATTGCCCAAACCTGTTACTGGTCACAGATATTTTTGAATGAGCATCACATGCTTGAAACAAAGTTGTTTTCCTAGAATTTTGTAAAATTGACAACAATTTTGTCTGGCCCATTTTGTTTTTTTTGCGTGAAATTATGTTCTATTTGCCTTTTATCCTCAGTTTTTTTGTGTTGTTATACATATAATACATCCAGTGGAAATAAACATGTGTTTGGCAAAACATGTACAATTGCAATAATTTTCTGGAAGAAATATTTCATTTTCTGGAACAATTTCAAGGGTACCAACACTTAAATTTAACAATAAGTGAATCTCAAACTTTGAATAATCAGACCATAATAGTGTACATATTTCCATTGATTTACTGTTCTGTCCTTGTGTTGGTTTCTCTACACAAGTATTTAATTTTTTTCAGTCCTCAGCAGTAGCTTCTCTGCAGCAGATCAACCATAAAGGCCTGCTTCCTGCATTCTTATCAGGATAATTGATGTTAAGATGTGTCTGCTACTTGATACCTGTGCATCAATTTTGAGAGCTGTTATCTGAGGTTCTGTCAGGTTGTAATTTCTGAACCTTGTAACGCTGATGAACTTATCCTCTGCAGCAAATGTAATTCTTGTTTTTTTTCTTTCCTGAGATTGTCTTCATGAGCACAAGTTTCATCATAGTGATTGATGTTTTTCATGACTGTATTTGAGGATACCTTCAAGGTTAAAGGTATTTTCCAGATTGTCTACTCTTCATGTCTTAGGCTGCTTTCACATTGCGATTTTCTTGGATCTGTGGCTGTCCATTGTACAACGGACAGCCACGGATCCAGTTTGGCCCCCATGTATTCCTATGGGCAACGGATTGGATCGGATTTGGCCCAATTCCAATCCGATTTGTGTCAGATCCGATTCTGTCTGATTTTTTTGCTGTACACAAAATCGAAGACTGCTTCGATTTTGGGCACAGCGGACCAAATCGGACCGAATCAGATCTGACCCAATCCGAGGCCATTAACAAGGGGGCCTATGGAGCACGGGTCTGAGAAAACAGCTGATCGTTTCTCAGACCCAATTTTAGTGTACTGAGCATGCTTAGTACACTAAAACTGCTCTTTCTCATGTAATTTCACTTCTGCAATGTATATACATACATTGTGGAAGTGAAATTACGTAAAAGCAAGTGTTAAAAATAACAAATATATATGCTCACCTCTCCAGCGTGTCCCCGATGTTGGCATCTATCTTCCGGCTTGAGGACCTAGCTGGGCGGGGCTAACCGATCAGCTGATCGGTCACATGACCGGTTACTGCGGTAACTGCGGTCATGCGACCGATCAGCTAATCGGGTAGCCCAACCTCTCCAGGTCCTTCAACCCTCGGGAGCTAGATGGAGCACTGGAGAGGTGAGAGATGGGACTTGCTGGAGAGGTGAGCATATATATTTTTTATTGTTAACACTTGCTTTTACTTAAGATCACTCCTGCAATGTATTATATTATACATTGCGGGAGTGAAAGTGCCTGGCTTGCCTGCACTTTGCAGGCTTGGGCTTTCTGTGTCTGGATCCGTGAAAATCATGGACCCGGACACAGAAATGGCATCCGAAGGTCACCTCCAATGCAATCCTTTTCCTGTCCGTGGGGTCCTGCAAAAAGTAGGATCCCCACAGACAGGAAAAAAAATCGCAATGTGAAACCAGCCTTAAAATGATGAGGTGGTTCTTGCCATGTTCTGTCTCAGATTATTTATAGAATATGGTATAGAAATATGTATAGAAATCTGTGTAGAAATGTGCATCAACACACCTGATGACCAAAAATACTTTCTAAGGGCCAGTGATTCTACAAATCAACTCTTGATGAGGCATTTTTGTTCACTGAAAGCCATCCAATGTGACTGCATGATGAAACTACTGTAGAGCAGTAGAGATAAAGGAGATACTTTGTGAAATCTAATGTTTAATGCATTTTCTGGTTTATATCACACTAGATGGGTGCCCAATGCTATTGCATTGGTAGAGCGGTGATGTCACGATGGGGGAGGGCTCTGTGGAACTGAAGGCAAGATTGTGAGGTGGTGGCGTCCTTTATTTGGAGGGTGGTGAGGTGATGATGGGGGCGAGCTCTGTGGTGGGCTCATGACTCACGCCGCCGCCATGTTTGTTCACCCTGTAATGCACAGTATCGTACTGGGTGTACAAACATGGCAGCTACATACGTATTTCCAATTGGTGTGATGTCATGATGTGGATGGGCTCTAAGGCGGGCTTGTGAGGAGAGGGAGTGATGCACAAAACTGGCAGTGCCTGGAGGACAGCAATAGCATGCGGTGCTGCTGGTGGTACTGCGCAGTTAAGGCGGATCCACTACCGGTGGTGCGCAGCCAAAGCACAAATCAAGATAACCAGGTATAAGAAGAAGCGGCACTCACCGAGGTAGTATAGATGGTCCTTTATTCCGCAATTCTAGAAACGGACAGGGTGCAGGGAGGAGGCCACGGGGGGCCAACGGACGACGACGCCATTTCAAGACAGCTGTCGCTTCTACGGGTCCGGATATGCTGGAGTGAGCAGATCACCATGTTAAGTACATGTGACCTAATGCATCACTTCCTGCTGGCTAGCTCCAAGTTTGAAGCAGCCAACTTTAATCACAGTTATTAACACAAAATGCACAAACAGACAATACAATTAAAACAGACAATCTCTAAAAATAGAGGTTACAAGACACTTACAGCAGGGTCCACAAAGGGACGAGTGACGGGTACTCCCGCGGCCCCCGCTCCTAATTACGGCACAAAGGATCGCGTCCAAGTCGGCGCCGTCGGTGCTCCACTAACCCTGGCTGGATGGAGGCGTGGTTATGGCGAGATTGGCTCTGAGCTAGTCTCGCCATAACCACGCCTCTATCCAGCCAGGGTTAGTGGAGCACCGACGGCGCCGACTTGGACGCGATCCTTTATGCCGTAATTAGGAGCGGGGGCCGCGGGAGTACCCATCACTCGTCCCTTTGTGGACCCTGCTGTAAGTGTCTTATAACCTCTATTTTTAGAGATTGTCTGTTTTAATTGTATTGTCTATTTGTGCATTTTGTGTTAATAACTGTGATTAAAGTTGGCTGCTTCAAACTTGGAGCTAGCCAGCAGGAAGTGATGCATTAGGTCACATGTATTTAACATGGTGATCTGCTCACTCCAGCATATACGGACCTGTAGAAGCGACAGCTGTCTCGAAACGTCGTCCGTTGGCCCCCGTGACCTCATCCCTGCACCCTGTCCGTTTCTAGAATTGCGGAATAAAGGACCATCTATACTACCTCGGTGAGTGCCGCTTCTTCTTATACCTTATAATATTTGAATGGCTATGAGGGAGTCTTTATACTTTATGGAGGCTTATTTGAGGGTCATTTTACAATTATTATACAGTGTAAAGGTTTGTATGGGGTCTATCATATTGCGTGGAGGGCTGTGTGCAGACCGTTCTATTACAGTATGTGAGTGAAAGTAGGGCCCATTGTACTACATAAATGGCTGTGTGGGGGTCACAGTTGGGGATTATACTGTGTTGGGGTCGCCATTCATTTCTGGGGTAGTTGAGGGGGATACAGTATAGTCATCATGCTCTGTATGGAGGGTATTGTGGAGGAGTTCATTGTTGGGGCATAATACAGTGTTTGCGGGACACTTTTGTTTGCATCATACTTTATGGCTGCAATGAAAGGGGAATCCAGAATAGAAGGAAAATTGCTTTGTTTGGGCAGCAAATTTGTGAGACTTGTTCTTTTGTGACCCAAACAAATTATTAATTTTTTTAGGGGGAGGCAATTAAAAATTCTGCTGAGACCCCATGATTTTCTGTATGTTCCTGATGAAGAGGGCCAAGGAAAGTTAAGTTTAACAGTTTATTATATTTTTAGGCACATCTAAGTCACCAGTATCTAGCAAAATGACAGCTGGCTGGCTTACATTTTGCCAAATTACTACTAAAGAAATCCCCCAAGATTTGAATTCTCTTGAACACAGAAATTGAGATTGATTATTTTACAATTGATTTGTTCATCTCTAGTATTTAGATGATTAAACCTCTGACTACACAAAACATAGTATAAAGCTTGCCTAATACTTTATGCACATGACTATATTTTATGCCCGAAATGGAACCCATAGATTCCAAAAGGGAACCTCTTTACATCCTTATGGTATGTATATAATTTTTAAACTGACCAGCCAACAGCTTGGTACCTTTTGCTGTGCAAGTAATAGTAAGTTTAGCAACTTCTTAAGATCCTTTGCTTTACATTCTTTCTACTTTATATGACTAAAATAGCAACATACCATCCCCTTGCAATTATCTGCGTAGTTGAAACTGTCTGGAAAAGGAGCATGCTACCTTAAGTAATGGAGTAAGTGATTTGTTTCATTTGACTTGTGCTTGTTAATTAATTTTTATTCTGAGCAGTTTTTTCCAGTTTCACCATAACACTTGATTAACTCAATTTTTTTTACTCTGAGCTAATTAGCTTTTGACAGATTTCGTAGGATCTTTTATTATTGTAGGATATTATTTCTGCTTCTTAAGCCTTCATGCATGAAAGATATAACAGTCAAAACAGAAAGCACTTCAGATGTGATGAATCTGCATGTGTTATAATCATGAATGATCAACATATAGTTAGAGAGAGAAATATAAACTTGCTAATTTTCTGACAAAAAAATGGAATCTGGCACTAACAAGAATGGAATTTTTTTCTTCTTTATTTATCCATAAAATAGTGTGAACAGAAGAAAATCTTACATGGTTGGCATGACTTCAGTCAAGGCATTTTGGTTGTGTTAAGCGACCCTACTCGTGACAATGTCTGGATTTCACATGGGCAGTGGTGCGGCATCCGAGCTCCAGGTAGACATGCAGAGAGCTACTGAGGGAATTCAAACATTTACTTGTATTGCTCATTTTCTATCATTGCTTATTGGCATTACAAACAAGCAAATTATATATATACATATTTTTTGAATATTTTGATTCTTGGTCTAATGAGAACAGATAATAGGTATCAGAGACACTGGCATGAGGTTGCATCTATTAGGGTACCTTTACACGCTGCAACTTTTGGCGGCGATCGGAGGCAATCTAACGTGCGCATGCACATCTTTCATGGTTGCCTCCGAACGCCGGAGGCTCATTTACATGCCGTAATTTCGCCCTCAACCTAAGGCGATGTGTCGTCCCGAAAGTTCCCACAACAACAGTGGGAAACAGGCGGTTGGCTCCCGACGCCGCTTCACAAGCCACAATCCCCAAAGGAATGTGGGCGTACATGTTCAGCGCCGCAAGAACATAGGCGTGACAGACTTGTGTATTCCACGTCCCAAACACGCTTATTACACAACGCAACAGCGTCATGATTGGCCTGTCTAAGCAGGAAGGCTGGCTAATACATGACGCCATTGCAATTGTGTAGTGTGAATGGGCAGCTCTTCAAATATGTCGCCCTGTGAAGGCACAGCCAATGGAAACACAGTAGTCACCACCAATTATCACTGGGGGGGGGGGCGGTATCCAGCACGCTGTGGCACACCTCCGGGAAATCAGTAGGCGACGCTAATTCCATCCCTATCGCCCCTTCAAACGCCAAAAGCAGAGAATTTCCCCTTCATGGTTGCTTCTGGTTTTGGAGCAATGCAGTGAAATAGCAACCGGACGCAACTTTCAAAAACACCACCGGATTCCCCAAATATATGTCGCAATGTCATAGCAATTTCACGGCAACAGAGACGGGGCTCAGGATTGCCTCTCAGTTTTCACACCGCAGTTGCAGCGTGTAAAGGTACCCTTAGTGTGTACAAAGGGAAATTTACAGTCATCAAAAGAATTGTGGTGGAACCCTAGTTCATAGTTCATACTGCAACTATTAAATTGTAAGTTTCAAGAAAGAATAGAATAATTGCAGATAAAAAGACTCACCACTATAACTGATTATGAATTTTCTCAATTAGTTAACCACTTTACAACCTATGATAGTGAATCAACCAGAGCTAAGGGATGGGGTACTCGGTCACTGGGTCTGCTGAATAGGGAGTCACGGATGGACGGAATCCCGATGCCGTGCCCTGGTGATTAACTGGGGTAGATTTTGATGATGGGGAATAAAATGTTATTTACAGGGGATCGTGACGGCACCTGTAGTGTCCGGTAATTTGGTGCCGGCGCTACCAGCCGGCTGCTGAGGTGATGGATGGGGCAGCAAAGTATGGTATAGGTGGAGCTTTACCTCAGGGCAGCAATAAAGGAAGATGGTGAAGGAGGGCAGTGATGGAGATGGTGCTGCAGTTCTTACCCCTCTGCTGAGCTGCTGTTGTTACTGCGGTGCCCGGAGGGCTCAGCAAGGAAAACAGAGTCCAAAGTACGTTCACTCCACTTTAATAGGTACCGGCAGATGATAATGGTGTACGGTACAATCCGGTTTACTGGGGTCGTTCACCAGCTCCAGGTTCCCTGTAATGGAGCCTCTGGATGTCTTTCTTTCTATGGCTTTCTGGGATAAACTTTTCCTTCTGTCTCTCCACCCTTGCAGAGCTCTCCCGCCAGTCCCCTGATCTCTGTCAGTAAGGCACGGTTATCCTTTTCCTTATTTAAGAGGAGTCCCAAACTCTCCCCCAACGTCGGTAATCGGGCCGTTACCCCACCGGTTATGGATCTGTTATGGTCCTGAGGGGTGAGGTACCTTGTAGTGCATACGGCAACCCGATTATCTTGGGCCCGCAGCTCGTCGGTCTATAGTCAGTGACTACTTTGGCTACCCACAATGCCGCAGTCAGCCGCGGTTTTTTTTGCTGCCGCACCTGCCGCAAGTGCAAAACCGCACTTGCCGCATCTGCCGCAAGTCCCCCTATACTTCCTATGGGAAAAACCGCAACCGCGCCGCAAGTGGAACGGTTATGCGGCAAACGCGGCAGATGCGTTTTTTTCACCGCATCTGCCGCGAATTACGAAAAACGCTGATGTGAAAGGGCCCTTAGATTGGTAAATGATACAAGCAGTTAGAACTAGTTTTAGGTAAAGTGGGGCCATATGCTAAAGTAAAAATGGGGTCCCAAATGCTAAAATATTGCACCATCACACAGAATATTTAGGTTGCATTTACATGAGCTGAGTTCAGGTAATTAAATGAGTGCAATTGATCATATTAAAGTCATTTGGTGCCTGTTTATTTACTGGACTTTATTTATGGACTTTCAAAGCATTTCAAAGAAGAAGAAGTCCATGCTGGTGATCTGAGCTCACTGAAAATAAGAGCTATAGAAAGGGCACCACGTCCGTACCGCTGGGGGGACTGGGAAAAAATGCTACATAATAAAGAAAAATGATGGATCCTTAAACTTGATTCACGTTTTCCCCAGGGTCTCAGCTATAGAAGTGACTCACTTTATTTCTATTGATATGATTCTGTCTTCTAGTTTCTCCATAGTAGAGCACCCACATCCCGTAATAAGGAATGTATCTTTGTGAACATAATGAATTTTCGTATATAATTATGTGTAAGTAATGTAAGTTATATGAATGTAAAAATGTTTATTTATTGATATTAATATTGATTATACATATCAGGAAACCAGTGTTTCATAGTTATATAGAAGAGATGATCTCCAAAGTAAAAGAAAATGATTTTTTCGTGCGCTGCCTCCAGACAATAGGCGATCCAAATATTATCCAAACTGTTCTTTATTACGCTACGCGTTTCGTGAGAACTTCTCACTTCCTCAGGAGTTATGCAGAGTTTCTCCTGAGGAAGTGAGAAGTTCTCACGAAACGCGTCGAGTAATAAAGAACAGTTTGGATAATATTTGGATCGCCTATTGTCTGGAGGCAGCGCACGAAAAAATCCCTTTATTTTACTTTGGAGATCATCATTTTTACTGGGAGGTGAAGCAGCCGGATACGCATTTAAGGTGTTGTGACTGGGCACAACCTAAAAAGGTGAGCACAACACACACCTATATGACCATTAATCACACAGTTAAGACCCTATTTTGCGCTATTTCTCCCCCCTTTAGTGTATAGTAGAAGATAGTTATATAGAAGAATGTGTTTCCTATTATATGGGTGTGTACAATAGAATCGGGTTTCAACAACCAGTCTGGTCAATCAGGAGTTAATGCTTCCTAGCAATCATTGACTAACATGCACACTTGCTGTTGTTTTTAATATGTGTATATATTTGTTACTTGTTCATACCTAGATGTGCTAACGATTAAGGGGACATGCTCCCCGAAACGTGTCTAGCGTTCCCTTGTTGAGGATGTATGTGTGCTTTTAAAATCTGAATAAAAAAGGAATAACCACATCGGTAGCACTGGACTATCTTCTTTACCTGTTTATTTACCTCTTTACACAGCATGACAAAGAATGATGGCCACAGAATAATCACTAATAGGTCAATTTGTCCGCATATATATGATGTTATCAGAGAACATCTGCCGTTTACACCACTGCTGCTGAGAACACTGATTTATGTTCGACATAAATTCAATCACCCAATGAATGAGTATACCGTATATACTCGTGTATAAGCCGACCCGTGTATAAGCCGACCCCCTACTTTTGCCCCCAAAACCTGGGAAAATCTATTGACTCGTGTATAAGCCGAGGGTGGACCCTAGCACAAGTATACAGCCCCCAGCAGTGTGGTATACAGCAGTCCCAGAGGTATATACAGCAGCCCCAGTGGTAGTATACACGCAGCCCCAGTGGTATATACAGCCCCAGTGGTAATATACACACAGCCCCAGTAGTATATACAGCCCCAGTGGTATATACAGCCCCAGTGGTAGTATAGACGCAGCCCTAGTAGTATATACAGCCCCAGTGGTATATACAGCCCCAGTGGTAGTATACAGGGCCCCAGCAGTATATACAGCCCCAGTGGTATATACAGCCCCAGTGGTAGTATATACAGCCCCAGTGGTATATACAGCCCCAGTGGTAGTATACAGGGCCCCAGAGGTATATAGCAGCCCCAGTGGTAGTATATAGCAGCCCCAGTTGTAGTGTATAGCAGCCCCAGCGGTAGTATACAGCATCCTCAGTAATGCAGGGCCCCCCCAGCCTTGCTTCGGTCACCTGTAAAGCAAAATATACTTATCACTGTCCCGCTGTCCGCGCCCGCTCGCCGCTGCCGTCCGCGATCCTCCATCTTCATGCGTCTTCTTCCTGTTTCCTGTGTTCGTCGCTGGCAATTACGTCATTGCCAGCGACGAACACAGGAAACAAGAAGAAGACGCATGAAGATGGAGGATCGCGGACGGCAGCGGCGAGCGGGCGCGGACAGCGGGACAGTGATAAGTATATTTTGCTTTACAGGTGACCGGAGCAAGGCTGGGGGGGCCTGCATTACTGGGGATGCGGGGGCTGCTGTATACCGCTGTATACCGTCACTGACTCGCGTATAAGCCGAGGGGGGTACTTTTCAGCCCAATTTTTGGGCTGAAAAACTCGGCTTATACGCGAGTATATACGGTAATTTTGCTTGCTCATTGTGCGATTAATGACGTATTAACACATATGACCTCTTGTCTACACTGTCAGTATTTACAAGTGTGAATACCACACATACCCACTGTATGTGACACAAACAGTGTATCTTACACACATATACACACTGCATGTTATATGATATATGTATATATATGCATACATATATGTTTATGCAGAACACACATGTTTATATACAGAACACACACATATGCACACAAACATGTATACAGAGGGCACATACACACACACATATGTAACATATATCACACTCAGTTAGTAGGTGCAGGAGGTCCATGGGGCTTAGATGTAGGTGCTTAGTGATAGTGTGGCATTTCTGCAGTTTTGTGCAGTTTGAAGTGTTACAGTGCCCCTACCTTTGTTCCTTGCTCCAGACCTGTTCCCAGGGTACATCTAGGCAAGGTAGGTAAGTTGGTAGGAAAAAGGCAGACTTGATCTTTGTATGAACAGTTCAAATGACTTACAGGATGACACATACATTATTCACAGCTTCTTCAGCATTTACGGTAGTGTTCAAAATAATAGCTGTCCAATATGACTAACCAGATTATTCACTGTTTTTGGTATAAATTATATTTCCACGTGTCAAACAATTTACCAGTTGGTGCAGTAGATTCTTAGAAAACCAACACACTGAGCATACATGATCTGCATGTTTTTGAGTCTGTGTATTTGAATAATTAATTAAAAAGGTGGGTGTTCAAAATAATAGCAGTGTTGAGTTCAATTATTGAGGTCAATCATTCTGTGAAGAAACAGGTGTGAATCATGTGGCCCTTATTTAAGAGTGAAGCCATCACATATTGTACATGCATTTCTCCTTGAAAGTCCAAGAAACATGGGTGGTTAGAGACCTTGTTCAGAAAAGCATAGTGTTTTGATTAAAAAGTTGATTGGAGAGGGTAAAACGTATAAAATAGTGCAGACAATGATAGGCTGTTCAGCCAAAATGATTCCCAATGCTTTAAAATAGAAAGCAAAACCATAAAGCCATGGAAGAAAACAGATGGCTACCATTCGAATGGATCAAATAATAGCCAGAATGGCAAAGGCTCAGCCAATAGTCAGCTCAATGACAATTAAAGCGTAACAGCCATTTAAATTTGTATTTAATAATAATGTAGAACAAGTGATTATAAGAAACTTTTAAGTATACTTTATTAATTAAATCTGGAAGGAAACTATTCATAAACCTTCCATGAGGTGTCCTCACTACACTGTATGTGAAGCTAATTCTCCATCTTCACACTAAATATGACCACATAAGGAAGGGGGTTTGGCCTACGCAGTGTGTGAGCTCCTGGCTACAGCTGGTGAGAAAACAATGTATTAGATCACCTCAGGCTACACCACTGGGCTAAGCTCCATCAGGTTCAGTATAAACAAACTCTGTCACCTGGCTCCTTCTTTGCTCAGTCATGATCTCTGCTAACCCTTCTATGATCCACATCGCACTGCTGACTCTTATCAGGTGTTTGCTACACACAGCTCACGGGACCCTACTGTGTGTTAGTGTGCAATGTTATTAGAAAGACCCCCTGCCTGTGTAGCTGCATTACCATGGGAACTGCCCTATACCTCAGCCTGCTTTTAGGAGTTGTGACTAAATAGGGCAGATGAGTGTGAGCAATGCACTATGGGAGGTGAAGGAAGCTGTAGAAATACACACGGTACTGGTAGATACTGGCCAAACTCACAGTGCTGTAAGATGCTAGCCACGCCCACACAGCCCCAAAACTGCAATTTTTAAAAGAGCACAAAAAATTGAGAAAATAAGTCATATGGCACAAAAAAGCATTATCTTACCTGCTATGTGACCCAACATTAACAACCAGTGCAGTGTTGTTTTCTTATTTTCAATGAAATGATATTTGCACCTTAAAGACAGTATCATGTTACCTGTGAGTAATGTGAAAGAAGACACCTGAGTGAAGCTAACCTATTTTTAAGAAGTCCCCGCAAAGTCCCTTTGTTAAAAAAAAAAAGACATGTGTTGAAGCTGATAAATTTTGTCAAAGAACATATCAACTTGCCTAAAGAGAAATGGAGAATCATTTTGTGGACTTGTAGTGAGGTGAGCAATTCAGATTGTATTATTGAAATGGACACTGAAGTGAGCATTACACAGTCCGATACTGCCCCTTGTGGACAAGTGCTGAAACAAACGCAGGGAAGTGGGAAATTCCCTTTTCAGCAAATGTGTTTTCTCAGGAAGAGAGAGCAGCAGGAAGTCAGTATAGATCCAGAGCTGAGCCAGGGAAGATCTGCCTGTCCAGAGCTGAGCCAGGGAAGATCTGCCTGTGGATGTCTGTTGAAAGAGGGCTACTTTGCTACACCTTGCCGGAAAAATCACCCCGCAGAAGCCCCTGTGACTGATCCTGGGCCACTGGACTTTGGTGCTGTGTATCTGGCCGCTCTGCAAAACCTTGCCCGCCAAGCACCCAGAGTGCATGTGCAGGGGCCGTGACCGACATAAGGGAGCCATTTGTACTGCCGTGATCTTCCTGATGCTGCTTGGTGTGCCCTGAGACTGGGAGAGACATTAAAAGAAAAATTCCGTTACCTGTGGAAGGAGACCAAAGAAGAGGACTAAGGAGTTTCCCCCTTCAGCGCTGCACTGGGACCCGTCCTCGTGAGATCCCCAGGCCTGCTACGTGGGAGCGACATCTTCTTCTGTGATAAACTGGTACGTGATTTTAGGGAAAGTTAGGGAAAGATACCTTCATTGTTGTGTTTTTTTCTTGCTGCGTACCCGGCAGAAGTGAAGATCCATATATATACAATATATACAATATATACAAGTGCGCATATAGTTCGGTTGACTGTGATATAAACATGTTTGCCAGTAAAGAAACGTTATTATCGGTTAAACCTGAGTATGGGGATTCTGTTGAGAAAGATCATACACACACACCCGCGGCCTTACCACCGGTCGCTACAGACTGATGAAAGTAAAATTGTTCTTTTTGGGTTCAGACAGTTCATCAAATGACCCAAACTCTGAATTCTAGCCATAGTATACTGTGAAGACAATGAAGCAAGTTGGTATAAGCATCATGATAAGGGTATGTTTCTCTAATTATGCCTATTTATCGTATAACAGGGATCATCGACCAGTTTGCATAAATCAAAATACTCAAAGAGGTCATGTTGCCTTATGCTGAAGAGAAAACACCATTGAAATGTGTGGTTCAACAAGACAAAATTCCAAATGATGTTCAGATGGACTCACTGCTGGAGCAGTAGCAGCTAAATACCCGATACAGCAAGAGACTGAAGAGTGACTTCAGTAAAAGCCAGGATATTTATTAATAATAATATAATAATATTTATTCATTTATATAGCGCTATTAATTCCATAGCACATTACATACATCAGTATTAAAGGAAGGTTAACAAACGGAAAGGTGTCTGAGGGGAGGACCCTTTAAATCGTGATACCGAACTCATGTAGTGGAGGACTGGCGACAGAACCCCTGTACAGGGATACACCTGGTACAGGACCAGGAGGTCTAAATGCCATGGAACCTGGACCAGAGAGGCAACCCATACAGATCAAAAAGAAGAGAGGAGGATACTGCGGAACACTGGCTCTGTCAGTGGGATGAATCCTGAGAGCTCCATACAATGCCGGAAAGGCTAATCCAGCCAGTATAGGAATCTGGACGTGCACGTCACGAGACGCTTAGCCAGCCAGGGGTGGAATGTGGAGCATCCAGAGAGATCCAGGATAATGAACTGCCAGCAGAGGATTCTATGGAGACTGAAGCGTTCCTATAATTCAGAATGCAAGGTAACAGTCTTCCTAGTTCAGAGCACTGCAGGAGTGCAAACTTGAACAGATGCAACGCTTCTAGTGAGGGAACACGTTGCCCAGGCACCTCCTTTATGGGGAGGATGCCTTTTATGCGCAGAGCATCTCAGCACTCAGGCCGAGAGCCCTAATAGGGAACAGGTGTACTGTGTGCACAATGCGGGACACGCATCCTAAGAACATTACCAGGAATGGAATGCCAAAATGGATGCAGGTTTCTGGAAGAGAAGGAAGCTGATAGCAGAGTAACATGGGCAGAGTAAGCTGCGTGGTGTACACCGATCTCCCTGCTAAGCAGAGACCAGCCCCACAGCAGGGACAGAGCGGGTGAGTTGTATAGTGCCACGGGATGAGCACCAGTTTCCCTGTCCATGAGAGACTGGCTCCGCGGCCGATGACATGACAGTACCCCCTCCCTTATGCACCCTATCTTCAAACCTGCCATTAACTTTCTAAGGAGGACTGGGGCATCAATGTTCTCCTCAAGCTCCCAGGATCTCTCTTCAGAACCGTATCTCTTCCAGTCGACCAGAAAGAGTATCCTGCCACCTCTTTTCTACATGGCCAGGATGTCCTTAACTTATTGAAATCCTCGACACTGACAGGAGAAAGAGAATTACCTGGATCCTGGACGTAGTGGCCAAGAACAACTGGCTTCAGCAGGGAGACATAAAAGGAGTTATGGATCCGCAAGGAGTCAGGCAGTTTAAAATGGTAGCACACCTTGTTGATCCAGTGGAGCACTTCAAATGGACCTATGTAACAAGGAGCCAGCTTGTAAGAGGGAACCTTAAGACGGATGTGCCTTGAAGACAGCCATACCTTATCTTCATGTTGGAAAGGTGACGGATCCAGATGTCTCTTGTCCACATGCTTCTTGATTCAGACCAAAGCCTGTTCCAGTGAGGTCCTGGTCTTCATCCAAACCTTTGTGAAGTCCTTGGCCAGGGACTCAACCGCAGGATTGCCGGAAGCACAAGGAAACGGAGTCAGAATCCTTGGATGCTATCCGTAAACAATAAAAAATGGGTATTTAGAGGAGGACTCACCGACATAGTTGTTGTAGGAAAACTCCACCCATGCCAGCAGCACGACCTAGTGTGGTCTAAGTGTGGTCGCACTAGTGACTTGTATAGAGGTAAAATTATGTTCTCCTCATGAGCATCTATGCCTCTTTTAATGCATCCCATTATTTTATTTGCCTTTGCAGCAGCTGCCTGACACTGGCCACTAAATGTGAGTTTGTCATCTACCCATACACCCAGGTCTTTTTCAGTGACAGTTTTGCCCAGTGTTTTACAATTAAGCACATAATTATACCTTTTGTTTCCTCTGCTCAAGTGCATGACCTTACATTTATCCTCATTAAAGCTCATTTGCCATTTATCAACCCAAGCTTCTAGTTTACATAAATCCTCCTGTAATATAAAATTGTCCTCCTCTGTATTGATTACCCTGCAGAGTTTAGTGTCATCTGCAAATATTGAGATTCTACTCTGTATGCCCCCTACAAGGTCATTAATAAATATATTAAATAGAAGCTGGCCCAACACTGAACCCTGTGGTACCCTACTGTTAACTGTGACCCATTCTGAGTGTGTTCCATTAATGACCACCCTTTGTTTCCTATCGCTAAGCCAGTTTTTAACCCACTTACGCATATTTTCCCCTATCCCCATTGCTCTCATTTTATGAATCAACCTTTTGTGTGGCACCATATCAAAAGCTTTTGAAAAGTCCATATACACCACATCTACTGCATTTATTTGGTCCAGTCCAGAACTTACTTCTTCATAGAAGCTTATCAGATTAGTTTGACAGGAACGGTCCCTCGTAAAACCATGTTGATATTAGGTCATGAGGTTATTTTTCTTCAGATACTCCAGTATAGCATCTCTTAGAAAACCCTCTAGGATTTTACCCACAGTAGAGGTTAAAGGGAACCAACCACCCCCAATGACCCCCCCGGACTATTAATATCGGTCCCTACACACAGCACATACATGTGCTGCAATGATTTTTGCTAAAAAAACTGTTTTTTAAAACTAAAGATAATGCTTTTGAAAGTTTAAACCTAATGGACGGATGGGCGGTACTTATCTGTGGCAAAAGCCGAGATCTGCTGCCAATCATCCTCCCGTCTCCCCTCGCAGCAGTTATGAACAGCCCTTTGTTCAGCGTCACTGCCTGGTGCACGGGATCTCATGCCCGTGCACACGTCATCATCTACAGCCGGGAAGCGAGCGCGCGCTCTGTCTTCCATAGCCGAGCGCAGGAAGTCAGAGCGCGCGCTCGCTTCCCGGCTGTAGATGATGACGTGTGCACGGGCATGCGAGCCCGTGCACCAGGCAGTGACGCTGAACAAAGGGCTGTCCATAACTGCTGCGAGGGGAGACGGGAGGATGATTGGCAGCAGATCTCGGCTTTTGCCACAGATAAGTACCGCCCATCCGTCCATTAGGTTTAAACTTTCAAAAGCATTATCTTTAGTTTTAAAAAACAGTTTTTTTAGCAAAAATCATTGCAGCACATGTATGTGCTGTGTGTAGGGACCGATATTAATAGTCCGGGGGGGTCATTGGGGGTGGTTGGTTCCCTTTAAGCTTACTGGCCTATAATTTCCAAGTTCAGTTTTTGTTCCCTTTTTGAATATTGGTACCACATTTGCTATACGCCAGTCCTGTGGTACAGACCCTGTTATAATGGAATCTTTAAAGATTAAAAATAATGGTCTATCTATGACAGTACTTAATTCCTGCAGTACTCTGGGGTGTATCCCATCCGGGCCCAGGGATTTGTCAATTTTAGTGATTTTTAGACGATGCCGTACTTCCTGCTGGGTTAAGCAGATGACATTTAATTGACAGTTTTTGTTATCACTGATCATATTATCTGTCACAGGATTTTCTTGTGTAAAAAGTACTTTCTGTTGAAAAAAAGTCATTTAGCATATTGGCTTTTTCCTCATCCACCATTTTACCCAGATTATTTTTAAAGGGGCCAACACCATCATTTTTTAGTTTCTCACTATTTATGTAGTTAAAAAATATTTTGGGATTATTTTTACTTTCTCTGGTAATGAGTCTCTCTGTCTCAATCTTTGCTGCCTTGATTTGCTTTTTACAAATGTTACCGTATATACTCGTGTATAAGCCGACTTTTTCAGCCCAAAAATTGGGCTGAAAAGTCCCCCCCTCGGCTTATACACGAGTCGTATACTTGTGTGAAGTGGGGGCTGTGTCCGGGAGCAGGAGGAGGCTGGAGGAGGTGGGGGAAGGCTGTAATATGAGCGGCTCGTGACGTGGAGCCGCTCATAACTTATTCATGATATGCACTGCATCCCCCGCCCATCCGCGGGGGGAGCAGTGCATATCCCATTGCAGGCTCCCCATAACAGTATGGCGCCCCCGCCACAGTAAAGCCTCCCCATGCTGCCGCTGCTCAGTGTACAATAAATAGTGTTATTAGCTCTCACCCGGCCGGCGAATCGCTCCTGGCTTGCATCCTCCCTCCTCCCTGCGTGTCATGTGACCGGCCGGTGAAGTCATCGAGGTGAGCCCCGGTCACATGACAAGAAGCAGGGAGGAGGGAGGATGCACAGCCAGAAGCGATCTGCCAGCCGGGTGAGAGCTAATAACACTGTATTTATTGTACAGTGAGCAGAGGCAGCATGGGGGGGAGCCTGTATACACTGTGCTGGGGAGCCTGTATACACTGTGCTGGGGAGCCCCTGTATACACTGTGCTAGGGATCCCCTGTATACACTGTGCTGGGGAGCCCCTGTATACACTGTGCTGGGGAGCCTGTATACACTGTGCTGGGGAGCCTGTATACACTGTGCTGCGAAGCCTGTATACACTGTGCTGGGGAGCCTGTATACACTGTGCTGGGGAGCCTGTATACACTGTGCTGGGGAGCCTGTATACACTGTGCGGGGGAGCCTGTATACACTGTGCTGCGGAGCCTGTATATACTGTGCTGGGGAGCCTGTATACACTGTGCTGGGGAGCCTGTATACACTGTGCTGGGGAGCCTGTATACACTGTGCTGGGGAGCCTGTATACACTGTGCTGTGGAGCCCCTGTATACACTGTGCTGGGGAGCCTGTATACACTGTGCTGGGGAGCCTGTATACACTGTGCTGGGGAGCCTGTATACACTGTGCTGGGGAGCCCCTGTATACACTCTGCTGGGGAGCCTGTATACACTGTGCTGGGGAGCCTGTATACACTGTGCTGGGGAGCCTGTATACACTGTGCTGGGAGATGTATACCACACTGCTGGGAGCTGTAAACCTGTGCTGAAGGCTGTATACCACACTGCTGAGGACTGTATACTTGTGCTGGAGTCCACCCTCGGCTTATACGCGAGTCAATAAGTTTTCCCAGTTTTTGGGGGCAAAAGTAGGGGGGTCGGCTTATACACGGGTCGGCTTATACACGAGTATATACAGTATTTGATTTTCTGTATTTATTTAATGCCTCATCACTACCTACTTGTTTTAACTCCCTAAATGCTTTCTTTTTGTCACTTATTGCGCCCCTTACAGCCTTATTTAGCCATAGTGGTTTCCTCCTATTTCTAGCATGCTTATTCCCATAGGGTATATATTGTGCACAGGCCCTATTCAGGATGCTAATAAACGTCTCCCACTTGCTTTGTGTAGTTTTATGTCTCAGGATATCATCCCAGTTTATTGCACTAAGATCATCTCTCAACCATTGGAAATTTGCCTTCCTGAAGTTTAGTGTCCTTGTAGCCCCTCTACTACACATATTAGTAAAGGATACTTGAAAACTTATTATGTTATGATCACTATTACCCAAGTGACCTCCAACCCGTATATTTGATATGCGGTCCGGCCTGTTGGTTAATATTAGGTCCAGCAGTGCCCCCTTCTTGTTGGGTCCTGAACCAGTTGTGAAAGGTAATTGTCTCTCATAGTTGTCAAAAACCTATTACCTTTGCTAGAACTGCAGGTTTCTGTTCCCCAATGTATTTCAGGGTAGTTGAAGTCCCCATAATAATGACTTCTCCCTGAGTCGCTGCTTCATCTATTTGCTTTATGAGGATATTCTCCTCCTCTTCCATTATTGTTGGGGACTTATAACAAACCCCCATCAGTAATTTATTATTTTTTCCCCCTCCCCTTATCTCCACCCACAGGGACTCTACATTTTCATTAGATTCACCCATATTATCACGCAGAATGGGTTTTAAGTATGATTTTACGTATAAACATACACCTCCCCCTCGCTTATTTGTACGGTCATTTCTGAACAGACTATAGCCCTGTAAATTAACAGCCCAGTCATGGCTCTCATCCAGTCATGTCTCTGATATCCCTACCATGTCATAATTATTTTCCAACAAAATCAATTCTAATTCCTCCATTTTGTTGGTGAGGCTTCTGGCATTAGTGTACATGCACTTTATGCATCTCTCTTTACCTCTATTCCTTCCTACTATATTGACTGTTCAAACCCCACCACCCATGCCACACCCAATTTTATTACTTGTGCCCAAGAGGGCTCAGGAAAAATCTAAACAACAGTAATAAATAAAGTGCAAGTGCAACCTTACATAAACCTGAGTCATATATAACCCAAAGCAAGGTCTGGGGATAAAGACCAGAGGCAACTCCATAAATCCCTGTGTACGAAGTAATCATGTTACCAGCGCTGGAAAAATCAAGCCCCTGCAGTGGAGGATTCCCCGGGTCCGGGCCCCAACGTACGTTTCGTTTTGTTTTTATAACTTCATTATGGGGGTGATGATGAAGCTATAAAAACAAAACGAAACGTACGTTGGGGTCCTCAGAGGTGGCCCTGTAACATATGTTTAGGAGGGCCCTCCTCTATTCATTTGGTGCTAAAACCACTGCTTTATGAATAACGGCATAAGCAAAGTCATGGTTGTAATGTAATGCATTGTGTATTTTCCTCCAATCAGAAAATTCACTTACTGTTACCAGGTAGATTAGATTATGTATTAAGGTTGTCCCTAGCTCCCAATCTTAGCTAGTCTCTGTACAAGATGCTCCTCCCTTCTTCCCCAGTGTAGTTTAGAGAAGCCATTGCTGAACACACATGTCTGCAACCCCTGTACAGATTATTCATTTTCACCTGCTGTTCAATTGAACTTAATACAAGATTCTGGAAGAAAACTGCAGTGTTTCTCCTGTCTTACTACAAGTCATTGTTCTAGCCGAGTTCAAAGCTGTCTGTATGCCCCTGATGGTGTAAGTACAAGAATACAATTATCTAAAGGACTTGTAATTAGAGTGCTTGGGATTTGCAGTCATCAGAAGGGGACAGAACGGTGAAAGCGAAACCTTTTACCAGGGGTGGTATACTGCATGCAATCAAGAGAAAGGATTATCCATAAAGGGCTGATAACAAGCCACAGCATAACTGTACACCAGTGTACATGAGCCTGCAGACAGAAATCACTTGGTAAAGAGAATAACTTGTCACTGAGAACAGTATACAGGTTATAAATCCTGAGAAGTGATCATCTATAAAGTAATGTGAAACTGCAGTTTTAACAGACTTGCAAATACAGCCCCAGCAGCAGCTTGCATAGATTCTGTAAACACAGGCTGCTTCCCAGCTCTTATTACATACATTGTAATATGTCTCCCTGACAACCAGGAGCAGAAAGCCCCCACCCTTGCAATCATGTGCACAATGGCTGAGAGGAAAAGCTCCCATTCACTGCCCATAATGAAGCAGCAAGAAAAAAGGATGGACTCTCTCAGCTCATAGTGAAAGACCTAAACGGTTACTAAACCAACATGGAGAGTTAAAGAGAACTTAGAAACAGCCAGAAGTGAACTGCATACCTACATAACATTATTGTGGCAAAGAGTGCTAAAACAAGTGACTGTTTTATCTGTGCCAGGTGCTCATGAGCTACCACCAGAGGGAGCCTTAGAACAACTGTACTCCACATATCAGTCTTACAAGGACACTTGTAAAGAATACATCTCTACCCTGCTAAGATCAAATATGTCAGAGTCACTAAAGGAACTCCAAGACTTCCAACAGCTCAATGCAGAACGAGTCTACACCGTGCGTGATTTTGTGGACAAATCAGAAGCAAGGGTCGCACATGTGTCAGAAGCGGCATTGCACAAATCCAGGTTTCCTAAAAGCTCAAGGCACTCACTCAAGTCAAGCTCTTCAAGGTACTCTACTCTCAGTGAGCAGCTCATAAGAGCGCGTGCTGAAGCAGAAACCATGAAAGTACAAGCCATCTTTTCTCAAAGGAAAGCAGAACTAGAAATGAGTGCAGTCGTCGAATCCGCGCACAAGAAACAGAGACTTCATGCAGGAATGCAGACATTGAAGCAGAGGAAGCAGAGATGGAAGCAGAAACTGCACATAAAAAGGCAGAAGTCGAAAGGGTTTCCTGCAGAGGGAATTTTTGAACACCGGCAGCCGTGGCAAAGGCAAAAGGGGTTTTTAAAAAGCTCTATTTGGGGAACCCGAAAGGCGGGGCCTCACTTTTATGAACTTGCCGCAAAAAAGGCCCCCCTTTAAGGGTGCAAAAAAGATTTGCGTGTTTGACCAAGCCAAAGAACCACAGATGGGACATCAAAAATTCCGTGGGCAACATCACTTCTTCAGAGCATCAAAAACCCCAAACGCCTGCAGTTTTCACAGGTCAGTCCAATGACCTCAGACATTCAAATTTTAACCACCTTTAACTTCATGCACAGCCAGACCCCCGCACCCCAGCAACCTCCATATGCCAATGTCCCCCATTCAACCGAACATTTCGGTAAAAGGGATTACACTCCTTACAACTGTGTAGTTTCCATCCCATATACAACAGAGACTGTACACACCCCAAAACCCGGGTTTCTGGCTAAATGCCTATGCCACTCCGTACCCTTTCCCAATTCTCCTAAAAAAAGCTTAAAGAACTACCAAAACCCGTTTTCCTCAGTCAACAATGTACCCCCAAGGTCAGAAAAAACAGACATGTCTGACTTTAAAAAGGTACAAGGGTACGCCCCCGGGGGGAAATCTTTAACACCCCGGGCTCACAAGGTTCGACGACCAACCCGAAAACATATGGGTGGAAATGTGCCTTTTAAAATCGCGGGATGAACCCCGGCAAATTTCGGCTTTCCCGAAGAGCTGGACCTTCTAATCCCTTTTTTTAGGTCCACCCCCGGGCTACAGAGAGAATCAAGAGACTCACATCGTTTACATCAGTGACCCAACAACTGGTCTCGCAACCACATGGGACAACTAGAGAAAGGTTTTGGCAGTCCCGAAGGCCCAAATTTAAGACCGCATTGCTCAAAATATTATATGACTTTTTCCCAAAATATCTGGCAAGGATGCTTAAAGTACCAGGAACTCAAGGGGGACCTGCTGTCCGAGCTTCAGCTGGCCAAGACAGACACATATCTTTCCTGGCCTCACTACC